>ONZH01012726.1:0-30015 GCA_900303285.1 Rhinella marina
CGCTGAACCAATGGGACGCACACAGCCTGACTGCTACCCTCGCCGCCAGCATCCTCCTCCTCTTCCACAGCCACCTCCACGTCGTCCCTCCTCCTCATCCTCATCCTCCTGCAACTGCCACCGTGAAGCAGACAAAAGTGTGGTCTGACTGTGTAGCTCCGTTGCGTCTCCTCCTACCCCCGTCTCCTCTGCGTGCAATGCGTTCTCCCTTATTGCGATGAGGGATTCTTTAAGGACGCATAGGAGCGGGATGGTTACGCTCACTATAGCGTCCTCGCTGCTGACCTTCTTGGTGGACTCCTCAAAGATACGCAGTACATCGCATATGTCTGCCATCCATGGCCACTCGTGGTTGGCAAACTGAGGGAGCTGAGTTGGAGGCACGCGTGGATTCATAATCTGGTACTTCCATCAATGCTCTCTGCTGCTCACACACCCTGGCCAACATGGAATAGGTGGAATTCCAGCGAGTCGGCAGGTCGCACAACAGCCGATGTTCAGGCAAATGGAGGCGTTGCTGGAGTTTTTTTAAGCTAGCAGCAGCTACAGTTGACTTCCGAAAGTGAGCGCACAAGCGCCGCACTTTCACCAGTAGCTCTGCCAGGTTGGGGTAAGTCTTTAGAAATTTTTGGACTACCAGATTAAAAACGTGGGCCAGGCATGGTACGTGATTGAGTTCGGCAAGCTCCAGAGCCGCCACCAGGTTACGGCCGTTATCGCACACGACCATGCCTGGTCCTAGCTGCAGCGGCGACAGCCACATCTCCGTCTGCTGCAATATGGCGTCCCTCACCTCTGGGGCGCTGTGCTTCCTGTCGCCCAAGCTGATGAGCTTAAGCACCGCCTGCTGACGTCTCCCCGCGCCAGTGCTGCAACGCTTCCAGCTAGCGGCTGAGGGCGATGTTAAGGCAGAGGAGGAGGAGGAGGAGGAGGAGGGGGGTTTATCAGAACCCATGCTGGCAATCTTGGGCGGGGGTGGTAGGTAGGCCGTCTCTGTTTGCGACCCCGTCCCCGCTTCCACTACATTCACCCAGTGTGCCGTCAAAGAGATGTATCGTCCCTGGCCGCAAGCGCTTGTCCACGAGTCGGTGGTCAAGTGGACCTTTGCGCTGACTGCGTACCTCAGGGCCCGCCTGATGTTACGCGACACGTGCTGGTGCAGGGCGGGGACGGCACTCCGGGAAAAGTAGTGGCGGCTGGGGACGGAATAGCGAGGTGCGGCAGCCGCCATCAGGTCGCGGAAGGCCTGCGTCTCCACAAGCCTAAACGGCAACATCTCCAGGGCCAGCAGTTTGGAGATGTGGCAGTTTAAGGCTTGGGCTTGGGGGTGACTCGAGGCGTACTTCCGCCTGCGGTCGAACTGCCTGCGAGATGGACAGTTGTTGGGACGAGGAGTGTGAAGGTGCAGGCGAAGAGGCGGGGGAAGGGGAGGCTGAAGGAGAAGGCCCCAAAGTAGCCGAGGCAGAGGCAGATGTGGAGGTGTCCTGGCTGGAGGTCTGGACCGCAGTGGCAGCACACAACACAGGGGAAGAGGCAGTGGCAGCAAGACCGGGCGCAGGTTGTATTGCGCTTGCTCTCTCCCACTCAGCCCAGTGCTTGACTTCCAAGTGACGCCGCATGCCTGAGGTGGTCAGATTGCTCTTCTCAGAGCCCCTACTCAGTTTTGAGTGGCAGAGTGTGCAAACCGCGCTCAGTTTGTCATCCGCACAAACATTAAAAAATCTCCACACCACAGAAGTACGAGGCCTCGATGGGGGAGCTTCGCACGACTGCCCACTGCCGGGAACAGCTTCGGCCCTGCTGGCTGTGGCCTCACTTCTCTGTCTGGACTGTCCTCTGCCTGTGGACATCCCTCTGCCTCTGGACATCCCTCTGCCTCTTGCTGCCTTTTTCGGTGCTGCGCAGACCACCACCTCTCCAATACTTTCCTCGCTGGACATCACCCCTGGCCAAGTGGGGTCGGTCATTTCGTCATCCACCACCTCCTCTTCCACTTCCTCACTCTGCTCCTCCTGCTGCCCACTGGACATTCCAACAGCCTCCCTTGATGGCAACTGCGTCTCATCATCATCATCGCTCATGATAACAGATGCTGGCTCAGGGTCCACATCAGCAGGAGATGGCGAAAACTCAAGTGTTTGGGCATCACTACAAACAAATTCCTCTGCTAGCTCCTGGGATTCTTCCGGCACATCTGAAAAAGGACCCGAAAAGAGCTCCTGGGAGGGGTCAATGGTGGGATGACTCTGTTGGCCAGGTGTGGAGGAAGGAGGGTCAGAGTGAGACTGTGTGGATGACTGGCTGGTGGACAACTGTGTGGAAGCGCTATCGGCTATCCATTGCACCACCTGTTCAACCTGCTCAGGCCTCAACAGCGGTGTAACCCGCCCCCTGCTTAACTGTCCCATAAAGGCAGGGATTCTGGATGAGCGGGATCCTGGCTGACCCTCACCAGCATGCATTGTATCCCCACTGGCTTCAACAAGGCCCCCAACAGCATTTCCGCGCCCCCGTCCTCGTCCACGTCCTATTCCGCTAGCCCCCCGCCGCATTTTATTTTTTTTTGGTTACAATATTTTGCCTTCACAGCCGTGAAATTACTTTGCAAGAGAACGCACAGTACAGTTGCGAATTGAAAGGCCTATATATTGTATATTTCAAGGTACACAGCCGTGTACTAAGTGATCAGACGGTGTGTATGAACACCAGGTATGAGAAATTACTTTGCAAGAGAACGCACAGTACAGTTGGCAATTATAAGGCCTATATATTGTATATTTCAAGGTACACAGCCGTGTACTAAGTGATCAGACGGTGTGTATGAACACCAGGTATGAGAAATTACTTTGCAAGAGAACGCACAGTACAGTTGGCAATTGTAAGGCCTATATATTGTATATTTCAAGGTACACAGCCGTGTACTAAGTGATCAGACGGTGTGTATGAACACCAGGTATGAGAAATTACTTTGCAAGAGAACGCACAGTACAGTTGCCAATTGTAAGGCCTATATATTGTATATTTCAAGGTACACAGCCGTGTACTAAGTGATCAGACGGTGTGTATGAACACCAGGTATGACAAATTACTTTGCAAGAGAACGCACAGTACAGTTGCCAATTGTAAGGCCTATATATTGTATATTTCAAGGTACACAGCCGTGTACTAAGTGATCAGACGGTGTGTATGAACACCAGGTATGAGAAATTACTTTGCAAGAGAACGCACAGTACAGTTGCCAATTGTAAGGCCTATATATTGTATATTTCAAGGTACACAGCCGTGTACTAAGTGATCAGACGGTGTGTATGAACACCAGGTTTGAGAAATTACTTTGCAAGAGAACGCACAGTACAGTTGCCAATTATAAGGCCTATATATTGTATATTTCAAGGTACACAGCCGTGTACTAAGTGATCAGACGGTGTGTATGAACACCAGGTATGAGAAATTACTTTGCAAGAGAACGCACAGTACAGTTGCCAATTATAAGGCCTATATATTGTATATTTCAAGGTACACAGCCGTGTACTAAGTGATCAGACGGTGTGTATGAACACCAGGTATGAGAAATTACTATGCAAGAGAACGCACAGTACAGTTGCCAATTATAAGGCCTATATATTGTATATTTCAAGGTACACAGCCGTGTACTAAGTGATCAGACGGTGTGTATGAACACCAGGTTTGAGAAATTATTTTTCAAGAGAACGCACAGTACAGTTGCCAATTGAAAGGCCTATATATTGTATATTTCAAGGTACACAGCCGTGTACTAAGTGATCAGACGGTGTGTATGAACACCAGGTATGAGAAATTACTTTGCAAGAGAACGCACAGTACAGTTGGCAATTGTAAGGCCTATATATTGTATATTTCAAGGTACACAGCCGTGTACTAAGTGATCAGATGGTGTGTATGAACACCAGGTATGAGAAATTACTTTGCAAGAGAACGCACAGTACAGTTTCCAATTATAAGGCCTATATATTGTATATTTCAAGGTACACAGCCGTGTACTAAGTGATCAGACGGTGTGTATGAACACCAGGTTTGAGAATTATTTTCAAGAGAACGCACAGTACAGTTGCCAATTGAAAGGCCTATATATTGTATATTTCAAGGTACACAGCCGTGTACTAAGTGATCAGACGGTGTGTATGAACACCAGGTATGAGAAATTACTTTGCAAGAGAACGCACAGTACAGTTGGCAATTGTAAGGCCTATATATTGTATATTTCAAGGTACACAGCCGTGTACTAAGTGATCAGACGGTGTGTATGAACACCAGGTATGAGAAATTACTTTGCAAGAGAACGCACAGTACAGTTGGCAATTATAAGGCCTATATATTGTATATTTCAAGGTACACAGCCGTGTACTAAGTGATCAGACGGTGTGTATGAACACCAGGTATGAGAAATTACTTTGCAAGAGAACGCACAGTACAGTTGGCAATTGTAAGGCCTATATATTGTATATTTCAAGGTACACAGCCGTGTACTAAGTGATCAGACGGTGTGTATGAACACCAGGTATGAGAAATTACTTTGCAAGAGAACGCACACTACAGTTGCCAATTATAAGGCCTATATATTGTATATTTCAAGGTACACAGCCGTGTACTAAGTGATCAGACGGTGTGTATGAACACCAGGTTTGAGAAATTACTTTGCAAGAGAACGCACAGTACAGTTGCCAATTATAAGGCCTATATTGTATATTTCAAGGTACACAGCCGTGTACTAAGTGATCAGACGGTGTGTATGAACACCAGGTATGAGAAATTACTTTGCAAGAGAACGCACAGTACAGTTGCCAATTATAAGGCCTATATATTGTATATTTCAAGGTACACAGCCGTGTACTAAGTGATCAGACGGTGTGTATGAACACCAGGTATGAGAAATTACTTTGCAAGAGAACGCACAGTACAGTTGGCAATTGTAAGGCCTATATATTGTATATTTCAAGGTACACAGCCGTGTACTAAGTGATCAGACGGTGTGTATGAACACCAGGTATGAGAAATTACTTTGCAAGAGAACGCACAGTACAGTTGCCAATTATAAGGCCTATATATTGTATATTTCAAGGTACACAGCCGTGTACTAAGTGATCAGACGGTGTGTATGAACACCAGGTTTGAGAAATTACTTTGCAAGAGAACGCACAGTACAGTTGCCAATTATAAGGCCTATATATTGTATATTTCAAGGTACACAGCCGTGTACTAAGTGATCAGACGGTGTGTATGAACACCAGGTATGAGAAATTACTTTGCAAGAGAACGCACAGTACAGTTGCCAATTATAAGGCCTATATATTGTATATTTCAAGGTACACAGCCGTGTACTAAGTGATCAGACGGTGTGTATGAACACCAGGTATGAGAAATTACTTTGCAAGAGAACGCACAGTACAGTTGGCAATTGTAAGGCCTATATATTGTATATTTCAAGGTACACAGCCGTGTACTAAGTGATCAGATGGTGTGTATGAACACCAGGTATGAGAAATTACTTTGCAAGAGAACGCACAGTACAGTTGCCAATTGAAAGGCCTATATATTGTATATTTCAAGGTACACAGCAGTAGTGCCAAATATAGTTTGGTATGTAGCAGAGCACCTAATACACCACTAATGCCTCTCTCTGTCCCTACTCCAGCAGCTATCCCTGAATACGGCAGCCGTTCTCTGTAAAGTGTATCTTGTAGTAAAGCTATCACTGTACTGCACTATAGTAGCCCTGATAAGGGCTTTTAATCACGCTCCTGCCTGTCCAACAGCTAAAACCTGTCTCTCCCTTCTCCAGCCTCTGTCCCTAAGTTCACGCAGCATATGCGAACGAGCAGGAAGAGCTGAGTTTTTAATATTCGAGGTCACATGGTTTTTCCAGCCAATGCATGTAGACGCCGTTTTCGCGCTGCCAGTGTGCTCAGCGTGCCTGTCATACAGGGGGGCTGCATGGTGATTGGTGGAAAAAGAGCGCCAGGGAAGGTGGGAGGGGAAACGAATTCTAAGTGCGCCATTGCCGTTATACTCAAAAGAAATCGAGCACGCCGAATATCGTAGTATTCGATCGAATACCAGCTCGATCGAACACTACTCGCTCATCTCTACTTATTACGTACATTACCGCCTAACCCATTTTCCATCTTAGATTTTCCATTAACGGTACTGGAACATCATATACCACACTTGAATCTCTCCCTCTGGAAGGCTGATAGTATCAATTCTATAGCCCAATTATACCAAGGGAGTACACTTAGGGAATTTTCTTCTCTCAATGACACTTTTTCAATCCCCAACACCTGCTTCTATCAATACCTGCAAATTAGGCATTTTTTAGACTCATTACACATGTCTACTCCCCATCCTCCATCCTCTCCACTACATTTTCTTATGACTAACACAGGTACACACCGCAGAGGGCTTTCTACTATATACTCTGAGTTGTTATTACCGCAAGGCCACTCCAAAGATACCTATATGCTCAAATGGGAGGAGGAACTGGGTAAATCATTCTCTATTGAGGAATGGAAAGCGGCTCTTTATTGGTCCATCAAATGCTCGAATTGTATCAATCACGCAGAACAAAGTAGGAAGATCCAATTGAGGTGGTATCTGACTCCTGATAGATTATCCCATGTCCTCCCAGACTACTCTCCTCTATGTTGGAGGAAATGTGGGGCCAGAGGATCTCCCACGCATATGTGGTGGCATTGTCCATCGGTTTCTTCCTTGTGGAAGGAAATAGAACAGCTGATAGAGTCTGTTCTAGAAATCCGCATCCCTTTATCCCCGGAACTGGCAATTCTAGGTATAGGTCTACAGGGTGTAGATTCTTCACATGGATGGTTGGTATCACACATTCTGACCGCTACTCGTAAGGTCATAGCCCGCCATTGGAAGCAGTCTATAACTCCTGCTCGCTCAGAAGTTGTTCAATTAGTAAACCTCCATATGGTATATGAGATGGTTTTTGCCTCTTCCTTGCGATCCAGGATCAGAGCTCACAACCAATGGGTCATGTGGCTCTCTAGCACATTTGCTACTCCTCTGCCGCCTTCTTTGCTGTAATGGGAACAACCTTGATATTGCTACTCGCTTATCACTCGCAGATGTCACTCCTCTGAGATGTATCTATCATGCCCTGTTTTTGGGCTCTTGTGTGGATGGTTGCTACCTGTTAAGCCTGTTCACTTGACATGTCCTATGTGTAATATGATGTACCTCTTGTATTGTATTTTATTTTATTTAATTTGGTTTATTTGCTGTATATGCCTTAATCACTACATTGTATTGATGATTTGTATAACATTTTTGAAAATAATAAAAATTCAAAGTTAAAAAAAAAAAAGAAGTCAGAAGCGGTGATCAACCCCTTTTGTCTTCTCTTCAGGGTCCCTAGCGGTCACTGACTTGCACCTGTTTGAGGAGCTTTAATCCCACGCAGTACATGACATGTACAGTGCTCTGGATTAAAAGCCAGCACCAAGCACCGTACGTATATTAAGTTAATAAGGAGTTATAATAAGTTATAATATCTTATAAGTCAATGTTTAACCCTTTAAATATTTGAGATTGAAAAATCAATCGATCCTGCAAAGGAGACAATATGGACTATATTGTATATTAAGTATGTGCCTTGTATTAACTTTCTCTACATGATAAATGTCATTTGTTGGAAAATTTACTGCATCAGTAACAACCTAAACTATACAATTACCACATAATTTATCCCATACACTGAATGTAGTAAATAAAAAGGAAAAGTTATGCCTGAATTGTGCATTGCTTATCTGCCACAAAAAAAAAATGGAATAAAAAGCTAACAAAAAGTCTTGTGTATTCCAAAATCTAAAAAATGAAGCCTAGTCTTCCGGCAAAAATCAAGCCCTCACACAACTCTTTAGAAGGTAAAATAAAAAAAAGTTTTAGATTGATTTTGGGAATGCGGCAATCAAAAACATATTTTAAAAAGTTATTTATTGTGCATAAGTAGTAAAACCTAAAGGGGTCCCTTTTTTCAGCCAGGCAGCCCCTCTGATATGAGCATCAGAGCATTTCATGCTCTGATGCTCTCCCATGCCCTGCACTGTATCGCACGGGGTGAGGGCTTTCATATTTACATTTGTACTGTTTTACAGGCTAGGGCACGCTAAAGTTCTCCTATTATTGTCGGTGACGTCAATGGGCTCACAGAACGGTGGAAGCCTCCGCCAAGCTTTACCCATGGGAAGCCTGATACGTCACTGAATCTGCTGAAAAACAAGTCTTTATTCAGCAAAAATTTATGGAAAAGTAAAAAAAAAATCATAGCTCTTGGATTACAATGATAATAGCATGAAAAAAAGAAATTAGTTTGGTGTCTAAGTCGCAAACAGGATGATCACTAAGAGGTTAATGTAGTCAAATATACATTTCAGTGAAACAGTAGAGATCTAATCCACTAATTTAATTATGTGTCCTTCCTCACAGTCTCCAGAGTGAAATCCAGCAGTAGAAACTTTATTGGAAAAAAATTGACCTTGATAAGCTAGCAGCCTGGGCAGGAATGTGGAAGATTGGATTTGATGTTGAAAAAAGTAAAGTAATGCATCTAAGACAAAGTAACAGTATTACTATATACATATACAGTACCTTGCAAAAGTATTCGGCCCCCTGGAACTTTTCAACCTTTTGCCACATTTCGGGCTTCAAAAAAAAGATATAACATTTTAAATTTTTGGTGAAGAATCAACAAGTGGGTCACAATTGTGAAGTGGAACGAAATTTATTGGATCATTTAAACTTTTTTTGTAATAATAAAACTGAAAAGTTGGGCGTGCAAAATTACTTTCAGTTCAGAAAACTCACTTCAGAAGTTCATTGAGGATCTCTGAATGATCCGATGTTGTCCTAAATGACTGATGAAGATAAATAGAATCCATCTGTGTGTAACCAAGTCTCCATATGGATGCACCTGCTCTGTGACAGTCTCAGGGTTCTGTTTAAAGCACAGAGAGCATCATGAAGACCAAGGAACACACCAGGCAGGTCCGTGATACTGTTGTGGAGATGTTTAAAGCCGGATTTGGATACCAAAAGATTTCCCAAGCTTTAAACATCCCAAGGAGCACTGTGCAAGCGATCATATTGAAATGGAAGGAGTATCAGACCACTGCAAATCTACCAAGTCCCGGCCGTCCCTCTAAACTTTCATCTCAAACAAGGAGAAGACTGATCAGAGATGTAGCCAAGAGGCCTATGATCACTCTGGATGAACTGCAGAGATCTACAGCTGAGGTGAGAGAGTCTGTCCATAGGACAACAATCAGTCGAACACTTCACAAATCTGGCCTTTATGGAAGAGTGGCAAGAAGAAAGCCATTTCTCAAAGATATCCATAAAAAGTCTTGTTTACAGTTTGCCACAAGCCACCTGGGTGCTCTGGTCAGATGAAACCAAAATCGAACTTTTTGGAAACAATGCAAAACGATATGTTTGGCGTAAAAGCAACACAGCTCATCACCCTGAACACACCATCCCCACTGTCAAACATGGTGGTGGCAGCATCATGCTTTGGGCCTGCTTTTCATCAGCAGGGACAAGGAAGATGGTTAAAATTGATGGGAAGATGGATGGAGCCAAATACAGGACCATTCTGGATGAAAACCTGTTGGAGTCTGCAAAAGACCTGAGACTAGGACGGAGATTTATCTTCCAACAAGACAATGATCCCAAACATAAAGCAAAATCTACAATGGAATGGTTAAAAAATAAACGTATCCAGGTCTTAGAATGGCCAAGTCCAGACCTGAATCCAATTGAGAATATGTGGAAAGAGCTGAAAACTGCTGTTCACAGATGCTCTCCATCCAACATCAAAGAGCTCGAGCTGTTTTGCAAGGAAGAATGGGCAAGAATTTCAGTCTCTATATGTGCAAAACTGATAGACAGTGAGAGACATACCCCAAGCGACTTGCAGCTGTAATCGCAGCAAAAGGTGGCGCAACAAAGTATTAATGCAAGGGGGCCGAATAATTTTGCACGCCCCACTTTTCAGTTTTATCATTACAAAAAAGTTTAAATGATCCAATAAATTTTGTTCCACTTCACAATTGTGACCCACTTGTTGTTGATTCTTTACCAAAAATTTAAAATATTATATCTTTTTGTTTGAAGCCTGAAATGTGGCAAAAGATTGAAAAGTTCCAGGGGGCCGAATACTTTCGCAAGGCACTGTACATTAAATGGGGTTATCCAACCCCTATAATGCCCCCCAAAATGCCCCGGTACCACATACAGATTATACTTACCCCACTCCCAGGGTGACACAAGAGAGGCTTGTCCCCGTCGCAGCCTGCTATTGGCTGCTCCCACTTCATTGGATGTTTTGATGTTTGACGAGGAGATACAGGGGCGGACGTGCGGGCATCAGGTATTGTGGGGCCATTATAAGGGGCATTATAAGGGTTGGATAACCCCTTTAAGTAAAATGCAACTGTTGATAACAGAACAAAATAATACATTGTACAATCCAATACATCAAAAAGGTGTGGGATATCATAGTAGACTAAGCAATTAGATAGAAAAGTGCACAGTAAAAAAAAAAAAAAAGTATTCAGCATTTTTTTTTTACAATGAGACAGCTCACTGTTTGCCTATGCATTGGTATACATCACAGTCTTCTGTCTGATGTATATATCGGCAGTTTTTCCAGGGATATGCGTCAAACAAAGAGTCTTTACTTGATGTGAACGGGGCCTAATCAAAGCAGCAATACTCAATGTCAAGCAGCAGTTGCAAAAGAAAATAAAATTCTAGAGGATAAAAAGATATAAAAACGTGTTATCTAAATTTAATCAGGCCTTGAAATATGTTTTGGCAAATCATTTGCTAATTTTTGTTCTTGATGATAATGGAACCTGTAAATACTAAATCTAAAACTATCATTATATCCTTCTTTTGCACTTATTTTTTCTGGCAATTTACATAATAAGAATATAATGATTTTTCTATCTTTGAACTGTTAAGGTCTGTCAATTATTTGTGGTAATACAGTAAGAAAAACATCTTTGACCACAATTTTTCAAAGATGCTGTACACATAACAATTTACAGACATTTGGCCTGCAATCCATACCCATAATCCATACCAGTGTAAGACGCTGACAGTTCAATACAGCACAATACAGATGTATTGTGCTGTATTGAAACAGGGATCAGACCCTGAAATGTTGAAGTCCCATAGTGGGACATAAGTCAAAAGTAAAAAAAAAGTGAAAAGTTTTTTAACAATAAAAAAAATTAAAGTTTCAATTTAAAAAAAAAAGCCCATTCCCCATAAAAAAGACATCAAATTGTAAAAAATAGAAAAAAAAAAAAGAATATGCATATTAGGTATCGCCGCGTTCATAACAACCTGCTCTATAAAAATATCACGATCCACCCAGCCCGGTCAACACCGTAAAAAAAAATAAATAAAAATTGTACTAAAAAAAGCCATTTTTGTCACCTTTCATCACAAAAAATGTAATACCAAGTGATCAAAAAGTCATATGTACCCAAAAATAATACCAATCAAACCGTCATCTCATCCCGCAAAAAAACTAGCCCCTACCTGAGACAATCGCCCCAAAAAATAAAAAACTACAGCTCTCAGACTATGGAGACACAAAAACATGATTTTTTTGTTTCAAAAATGATAATATTGTGTAAAACTTAAATAAATAAAAATAAGTATACATGTTAGGTATCGCCGCGTCCGTAACAACCTGCTGTACAAAAATATCACATGATCTTACCCCTTAGGTGAACACCGTAAAAAAAAAAAAAAATGTGTGAGAAAAGCCATTTTTTGTCACCTTACATCACTAAAAGTGCAACACCAAGCGATCAAAAAGGCGTATGCCCCCAAAAATAGTACCAATCAAACCGTCATCTCATCCCGCAAAAATGAGCGCCTACCTGAGACAGTGGCCCAAAAAATAAAAAAAACTACAGCTCTCAGACTATGGAGACACTAAAACATGATTTTTTTTGTGTTTCAAAAATATTATTGTGTAGCGATGAGCGAGCATGCGGCCGAACACGGCGTGTGCTCGAGGGCCATGCTGGCGTTAACTTGATGGCTCGAGCCATCTTGGCTACTGGCATTACAGTGATTGGCTGGCTGGGAACGCGTCATCAGGTGCTATATAGCACCCGGTGACATGTGACCAGCTCAGACCGAGTCAGGGAGAGCTGCTGCAAGGAGGGACAGATAGTGTAGGGAGAGAAATTGGCTAGGCAGGGCTAGTATTTCTGTGGAAAACACCCAAAAGCCCTTTTAAGGGCTATTGTGTTATCTGGCTACAATATATTTATTATTTTTGTGGGGGTAAAAAATTGCGCAAGGTGTCCTGACTATATACCTGACATCCGTTGTTATTTTTTCTGCTGCTAATCAAGATATATATATATATATATATATATATATATCTCACAGGGTATGGATTGCAGGCCAAATGTCTGTAAATTGTTATGTGTACAGCATCTTTGAAAAATTGTGGTCAAAGATGTTTTTCTTACTGTATTACCACAAATAATTGACAGACCTTAACAGTTCAGTAGTAGTCTATATACCTGACATCTGTTGTTATTTTTTCTGCCGCTAATCAAGCCAACAGTACCTCATCTGCGTCTGCTGTATAACGTTTGCGCAAGGAGGCACAGATAATGTAGGGATAGGATTTGGCTAGGCAGGGCTAGTTGTTCTGTTAAAAAGACACAAAAGTCTATTGTTATATCTGACTGCAATTTATTTTTTTCTGTTGGGGCAAAAAGAACGCAAGTTTGCCTGACCTTAACACCACCTGTGCAGCTTGTGCATTAGAACATTTTTTCTGCTGTTAATCAAGTCGACATTACCTGTGCGGCTTGTGCATTATAACATTTCTGTATCCTATATAGCTGACATCCGGTGTATTTTTTTTCTGCTGTAAATCAAGGCGACATTACCTGCGCTGCATCTGCTGTATAAAGTTTGCGCAAGGAGGGACAGATAGTGTAGGGGTAGAAATTGACTAGGCAGGGCTAGTTGTTCTGTTGAAAAGCCCTTTTAAGGGATATTATATCTGACTGCAATACATTATTTTTGTGGTGGGTTAAAAATTGCGGAAGGTTGCCTGACCTTAACAACACCTTTGCAGCGTCTGCTGTCTAACATTTGTGTATCCCAAATACCTGAAATCCGGTGAATTTGTTTCTGCCGCTATTCAAGGCGACATTACTAATGTTGCCGTGATTAGTGGCAGTAAAAAACGCAATAAATGTCAGGTATATAGGCGAAACAAACATTGTACTGCACATGTAATGTCGCCGTGATTAGCGGCAGTAAAAAACGCAATAAATGTCAAGTATATAGGAGAAACAAACATTGTACTGCACATGTAATGTCGCCGTGAATATCGTCAGAAAAAAAACGCAATAAATGTCAGTTATATAGGAGAAACAAACATTGTACTGCACATGTAATGTCGCCGTGATTAGCGGCAGTGAAAATCACGATAAATGTCAGGTATATAGGAAAAACAAACATTGTACTGCACATGTAATGTCGCAGTGATTAGCGGCAGAAAAAAACACAATAAATGTCAGGTATATAGGAGAAACAAACATTGTACTGCACATGTAATGTCGCCGTGATTAGCGGCATAAAAAAAAACGCAATAAATGTCAGGTATATAGGAGAAACAAACATTGTACTGCACATGTAATGTCGCCGTGATTAGCGGCAGAAAAAAACGCAATAAATGTCAGGTATATAGGAAAAACAAACATTGTACTGCACACGCTGCTGTTAAGATTAGGCAAACTTGTGCACATTTTGACCATCAAGAATAAAAATATTGCAGCCAGATATAACAATAGTCCTTAAAAGGACTTTTGGGTCTTTTCAACACAACAACTAGCCCTGCCTAGCCAAATCCTATCCCTACACTACCTGTGCCTCCTTGCGCAAATGTTATGCATTATATGAATAACGGCCGAAAAAAATATACTGGATGACAGGTATTATGGATACAAAAAGGTTATACTGCACATGTAGCACAGGTATATGACATTACCTGCGCTGCGTCTGCGGCATAACGTTTGCTCATTCTAAATATTTCTGACATTCGGTAAAATTTTTCTGCTCATACACTAAAAAAAATCTGCGCAACTGTACTTTTCACAAACTTGCATATATACCATTTAATATGCGCAAGGCGAGCAGTAATGGACAGGGATGTGGACATGCTGCTGGTGGTGCACGCAGAGGCCATGGCTCTGGGCGTGGTGAAACAAAGTCATCCAAAACTTTGGAGGGCATTTTCCAGCCATAGACAATATGTGCTGCTTTTGCACATTTGTACAAGGAAAACATACTGTAAATCACACTAAAATGTTGTGCCGCTGTTACTCACAGTTGCGGCCATTATCAGACATAACCACGCCTGGTTGTAGGTTGAGTGGCGAGAGCCACAGCTCAGCCTGGTCCCTTATACCCTGCCACAGCTCTGTGGCAGTGTGTTGTTTGTCACCTAAGCAAATAAGTTTCAGCACAGCCTGTTGCTGCTTCCCCACTGCTGTGCTACACTGCTTCCAGCTACTGACTGATGGCTGACTGGTGCTGCAAAATGCAAATTCCTAGGTGGAAGTGGAGGAGGAGAAGGAGGGGTTGCAGCTGCTAATGTAAGTGGTGGCGGAAATCCTGATGGAAGTAGGGCCCACAATCTTTTGTGTCGGTAGCACCTGTGCCATCCTAGGGTTTGACTCACTCCCAGCCTCCACAACGTTCACCCAGTGTGCCGTCAGGGAAATGTTGCGTCCCTGGTCAAAAGCACTGTGTCAGTCGTTAAGTGGACCTTCCCAGTGACTGCGTTGGTCAGGGCACCGATTATGTTACGGGACACATGCTGGTGTAAGGCGGTGACGGCACACCTGCAAAAATAGTGGTGGCTAGGTACTGAGTAACGAGGGACAGCCACCGCCATCAGACTGCGAAAAGCCTCAGTGTCCACAAGCCTAAACAGCAACATTTCCAGCGCCAGCAATTTGCAAAGGTGTGCATTTAGTGCTATGGCCTGTGGGTGAGTGGCTGGGTATTTGCACTTTCGTTTAAAGGCTTGGGATATGGACATCTTTACGCTGCGCTGGGACACAGAAGTGGATGTGCTCGCTGATGGTGCTTGCGAGGGTCCAGGTGCAGGGCGGGAGGCATCTGGGCCTGCTTCTTGGCTAGCATGTAACACAGGGAAGAGGAGGCAGTGGTGTGACCCGCAGACACCGATTGTGGATCCAGGCGTATGGCCCACCTATTAGGGTGGTCAGGTTGCTAGTGTTCATGCCCCTGTCCATTTTGGTACGGCACAGGTTGCAAATGACAATTCTTTTATCGTCCACACTTGTTGGTGTGGCCTGCCTTCTCCCTTTTTGCCACCCCACTGCCTCTTCCAGCCTGTTGCGGTGCTGCTGATCCCTCCCCCTCTGTACTACTGTCCTCGCTCAGCTTGCCACTTTCCCATGTTGGGCCAGTGATTTCATCGTCCACCACCTCCTCTTCCACTTCTTCACTCTGGTCCTCCTCCTGACAAGTTGACCTTCAGTGCTCTGACACTCTAAAACATTAGGGACGAGTGCCTACTGCTTATCTGACCGTCTAAAACATTAGTGGCGAGTGCCTGCTGCTGATCTGACCGTTTAAAACATTAGGGGTGAGGGCCTGCTGCTACTTGCGCTTTATATACAAGTAAATATATGTTTCCTAACAATATTTTCTCTAAAATCTATGTTATATTTGGTTTTGGGGGGTATTCTTGTCATTCCGTAAAAGTGGCGTAATACTCGGACAACATCGTTAATAGCAGCGACTTTGGAGTCCAAGATGCATCCAGGCATCCTCCCCATGCTGTTCCCAAACAATTTCAGTGGTTTTGCCATCATTTTCTCAACTTTCCCTATGAACCAGACACCCTCCCCTCTTCAGAGCATAGGATTCCTGGTTTTGTGCTCGGGTTCTCCCATTGACTTCCATTATACTCGGGTGATCGGCCCGAGCACTTGAGCATAGTGGTGCTCGATCAACACTATTATTGTTTAAAACTTAAATAAATAAAAAATGTATGCATATTAGATATTATCGCATCCGTAATGACCTGCTCTATAAAAGTAGCACATGATCTAACCTGTTAGATGAACGTTGTAAATAAGAAAAAATAAAAACAATGCCAAAGCAGCTATTTTTTGTTACTTTGCCTCACAAAATGTGTAATATAGAGCAACCAAAAATCGTATGTACCCTAAAATAGTACTAACAAAACTGCCAACTTATCTCGTAGTTTCCAAAATGGGGTCACTTTTTTTGGGTTTCTACTCTAGGGGTGCATCAGGGGGTCTTCAAATGTGACATGACAACTTAAAATTTTTCCAGTGAAATCTGCCCTCCAAAAAACATATGGCATTTCTTTCCTTCTGCGCCCTGCCGTGTGCCCGTACAGCAGTTTACGATCACAAATGGGGTGTTTCTGTAAACTACAGAATCAGGGTAATAAATATTGAGTTTTGCTTGGCCGTTAAACCCTGCTTCACATAGTAACATAGTAACATAGTTTATAAGGCCGAAAAAAGACATCTGTCCCTCCAGTTCGGCCTGTTTTCCTACAAGTTGATCCAGAGGAAGGCAAAAAAAACCCCTGTGAGGTAGAAGACAATTTTCCCCAAAATTCCTTCCCGACTCCAATCAAGCAATCAGAATAATTTCCTGGATCAACTATCCCTCTCTAGTAACTATAACCTGTAATATTATTACCCTCCAGAAATACATCCAGGCCTCTCTTAAACTTTTTTAGTGAACTTACCATCACCACCTCCTCAGGCAGAGAGTTCCAAAGTCTCACTGCTCTTACCGTAAAGAATCCTCTTCTATGTTTGTGTACAAACTTTCTTTCATCCAGGCGCAGAGGATGTCCCCTCATCACAGTAACAGTCCTGGGGATAAATAGATCATGGGAGAGATGTACTGACCCCTCAGATTTTGCGTTCAACGCAGATTGCGGCATCTAAGACTCACATTCAGGTGCTCAGGGTTTAATCCAGGGTTATAAAAAAGGCCCTTTGGTGCGCTTTCTTCAATCAAGATGAAGTAGGTGGCCTCTGTGCGATCAAGTGGAGTATAGTATGAATAGAGTATAATGTTTTTTACTTTCAACCACCATTTTAGGAAAAATTGATTTGTTACCATGAAGCACGAGGGATTCAAATTTTTCCTGAAATTTGGATCAAAATCCAAATTCGGATACTTTGATTCGCTCAACTCTAGTCTACTGCATCATATACTTAGATATTTTATTAACAGCCACAGTCTACAATTTTAGAACTTTCTCTACTGAACTTGATAGATAGGATGTTTATTAAATCCAACACTTATGATGCTTGAAATGTTGAGACCATGTAACTCTGAATAATGATGTGAGGGCACAATCTTCCAGCTGGCAAGATATTCTCTAGTCCGAGTATCTGCAATAGAAAAGTACTAAATTTTCCTGGTGAGGGCCCCGTTATAAACAGACATGTTGTTTATTCATTGTAAAAGAAGAGTTATGCTAGAGATAGCTATGCTTTCAAACAAATTACTTTTCAGTAGCTAACGTCTCCAGGATTTTCAAGGGTAAAATTCTATTAATACTGTCGATTGTGCGTCTGGAATTTCCTGATGTATATTTGAAAGTACTGATGTGCCCAGTTATCAAGCAGAGGAATCTAAGGATCTAGGGTAAAGATTAAGAAACTTGTTAATTGTACAATGCAGATTTTATACTATCCAATGGCAGTCTCTATATTAACTTGGAAAATGATAATCCAGCAGTATGGATGAGTGAATCAATTCATAATGAACTGGGTTTGTTACAAATTTCTTAAAACTTTTTCCTCCAAATGTTCAGACGAATCAAGACATTTTATCGCACATGCTGGCAGGAAACACCACAAGGGAGGAAGAAGACGAATGCTCACATAACCTAGGGAGGAAGTCCGGGGATGGCTTTCCCTGACTGGCTCAGAGGGTAAAAAACAGCCTCATCAGTCAATTAGGGGTGGCAACAGTCAGGAAGATGTCTGTGCAGAGCATGCAAACTTCATTCCGTGTTGTGCAGTCAATAAAGGTGGATAGATCTATGTCTGACAGAAAACGATCTTACACAACATATAGTGGCACAAGCGAGCCTCTATTCTAGTGTTACAGGGATAGCGTAGGAAAATAATACAAAGAAATAACTGTGTAGAATACTAGGGGATGTTTAGGGAAATAAGTTTGAGAGACTGAGAGGCTGGGTGGGGCATAGTCAGTGCTTAATAATACAGCTGCTGCAGAACCTCACCCTGGTAGTTGTGAGCTACAAAACCAGCCACCTTCAAGAAAAAAAAATATTCTTTTTTCTCATTTGAACAGACAGCTATTTTTTCCCCCTAAAATCTCAAGTTTCTCTATATTATTATTGCCAGCACAGCACCCCAATAGCATTCTGCTGCTGGACAATTGTATATTTTTATATCAGAGCATTATATCTCCCCGGCGTTATTAAACACGTTGCATTATAAAAAAAATGTTTTCTTTTTTTCTTACTTGAACAGAGATATCTGTTTTTTTCTGCCAAAAATTCAAGTTTCTACATATTATCATTGCCAGCCGATTGCCACAATAGCTTTCTGCTGTGCTAAGCAATTGTGCACTACATGCATCGTTTTATTGGTGTTGTTGGAGGGGGGTGTTGGGAAATATTCACATTACAGGTTTAAAATATGTGTTTTACATCAGAGAAAGGACTTTTTTGAAACAGCATTTTAAAACACAAAAAGCATAGTAGACAAATCTTATCAGTGCCAATACTGAATTATTCCCAAGTAAATAATCATATTTTTAGAAGGGGAAGAATATTTAATTGTGCCTCTGTCTTTAAGTTACAGAAAACACACATGCAATTTAGCTATAACCCTTCTGCCATGGGCATTCAAACATGATTATAGGCACCACAGCTCTATTTAACCACATGAAGCTGCATTGACCAATCGAGTGGAAAAACAGAGATGGGCGCCACCTGATGAAACAAGATTTTCCTCATTCTCCTTTGGGACAGCCAAACTGCATGCACATGCAGTACTGTGTCCATGTCAACATCAACTACTGCTTCTCCCAGTCAGACTCCTCCTCTGCTCTACTGTCAGCCATCGATAACGGAATGCTTGGCCAGGAAACAACTTTACACACCTAGCAATCTCATGGTACACAAGCTTAATTCCCATCTGGCCAAGTTGCCGGTGGTGCAGTTACTGCTGTACCATTGAGTAAAGTCTGCTGCCTTCAGGGAGCTCATGGTGCTTAGCCTTGTAGAAGATACCTAGCTACTGCCAGCATAATTTCTTACAAAAAAACATCCCTGCCTTGTACTCTCACGTAACGGAGAACAATTGTCGCTGTGCAGCAAGGTGCACACCATAGTGGACACCTGGAGCATCTGTTACGTGCAGGGACAGTAAATGTCTTTCATGGGGGAATTAACACGTTTCCTGGTTAATGCACAATGCTGGCAATGTCCAGAAGACTGTCCTCGTACAGTGCCTTGCGAAAGTATTCGGCCCCCTGGAACTTTTCAACCTTTTGCCACATTTCAGGCTTCAAACAAAAAGATATAACATTTTAAATTTTTGGTGAAGAATCAACAACAAGTGGGTCATAATTGTGAAGTGGAACGAAATTTATTGGATCATTTAAAGGGAACCTGTCATCTCCGAAACACCCCCTGAACTAGAGTAAGCGTTGTATAGTGTAAGTGATGCTGAATCCGAATATGTAAGTTTTATCTTCATACTCACTTCCATTCTAACGCTGTGCTCCCACAAACCTGCAGTAAAATACATTCACAGGACTCTTCTTTGAGTCTTCTCCATTATGTGAGTGAGCACTGGAGTCCAGTGAGTGCATTTTACTGCTGGTTTGTGGGAGCACAGAGTCAGAATGGAAGTGAGTATGAAGATAAAACTTACATTTTCGGATTCAGCATCACTTACACTATACACCGCTTACTCTAGTTCAGGGGGTGTTTCGGAGATGACAGGCTCCCTATAAACTTTTTTTTGTAATAACAAAACTGAAAAGTTGGGCGTGCAAAATTATTCGGCCCATTTACTTTTAGTTCAGAAAACTCACTCCAGAAGTTCATTGAGGATCTCTGAATGATCCAATGTTGTCCTAAATGACTGATGAAGATAAATAGAATCCACCTGTGTGAAATCAAGTCTCCGTATAAATGCACCCGCTTTGTGATAGTCTCAGGGTTCTGTTTATAGCACAGAGGGCATCATGAAGATCAAGGAACACACCAGGCAGGTCCATAATACTGTTGTGGAGAAGTTTAAAGCCGGATTTGGATACCAAAAGATTTCCCAAGCTTTAAACATCCCATGGAGCACTGTGCAAGCGATCATATTGAAATGGAAGGAGTATCAGACCACTGAAAATCTACCAAGTCCCGGCCGTCCCTCTAAACTTTCATCTCAAACAAGGAAAAGACAGATCAGAGATGCAGCCAAGAGGCCCATGATCACTCTGGATGAACTGCAGAGATCTACAGCTGAGGTGGGAGAGTCTGTCCATAGGACAACAATCAGTCGAACACTCCACAAATCTGGCCTTTATGGAAGAGTGGCAAGAAGAAAGCCATTTCTCAAAGATATCCATAAAAAGTCTTGTTTACAGTTTGCCACAAGCCACCTGGGAGACACACCAAACATGTGGAAGAAGGTGTTCTGGTCAGATGAAACCAAAATCGAACTTTTTGGAAACAATGCAAAACGATATGTTTGGCGTAAAAGCAACACAGCTCATCACCCTGAACACACCATCCCCACTGTCAAACATGGTGGTGGCAGCATCATGCTTTGGGCCTGCTTTTCATCAGCAGGGACAAGGAAGATGGTTAAAATTGATGGGAAGATGGATGGAGCCAAATACAGGACCATTCTGGATGAAAACCTGTTGGAGTCTGCAAAAGACCTGAGACTAGGACGGAGATTTATCTTCCAACAAGACAATGATCCCAAACATAAAGCAAAATCTACAATGGAATGGTTAAAAAATAAACGTATCCAGGTCTTAGAATGGCCAAGTCAAAGTCCAGACCTGAATCCAATTGAGAATATGTGGAAAGAGCTGAAAACTGCTGTTCACAAATGCTCTCCATCCAACCTCAAAGAGCTCGAGCTGTTTTGCAAGGAAGAATGGGCAAGAATTTCAGTCTCTAGATGTGAAAAACTGATAGAGACATACCCCAAGCGACTTGCAGCTGTAATCGCATCAAAAGGTGGTGCAACAAAGTATTAATGCAAGGGGGTCGAATAATTTTGCACGCCCCACTTTTCAGTTTTATTATTACAAAAAAAGCTTAAATAATCCAATAAATTTCGTTCCACTTCACAATTGTGACCCACTTGTTGTTGATTCTTCACCAAAAATTAAAAATGTTAAATCTTTTTGTTTGATGCCTGAAATGTGGCAAAGGGTTGAAAAGTTTCAGGGGGCCGAATACTTTCGCAAGGCACTGTATTTCAGTTATTCCTTTGTGGCAAAGAACACTCCTGAACAGACAGCTGGTACACAGCTTAATCCACAAGCCAGAAAGAATTTGTTCCTTGTGCATGCTGGCCAGAATGGGGAGCTGTATGCTTACTTGCTTATGCACTGACAGGTATATCATTCAAATCAAGCAGTCTGATGATTACTGGATAGCCATGCTTTTAGACCCTCGCTACCCAAGCAAAATGGGGGAATGTTTTGCTGTTGCAGAAAGGGAGATGAGATTTCTTTATTACCTGGAAACACTGTGTATGCAGGTTGCTACATCTTATGGAGAGCAGGCGTCTGTTACTAGCACGTCTGAAAGGAAGGCCTCTCTCTGACCCCTGCAGGTTCACCCACCTATTGCTCCCTCCACTGCCAAAAAGCAGCAGAAACTGTAACAGCAGCAGCAACCAGTTCAGTCTCATTATGATGGAACAGTTTTTTACGTGCCATGTGAGGCTAAGGCAAATCTGAAAATGGAGACCTACTTTCTAGAACACCCAGGTTCAGTCCTGCCTGGACTCTGCCCTTTCTCTGGTGTCTACCCTGTTCCCTGACCCCGTGGACACCTGGGCAGACAGACTAGAACAGTGGCCTGAACTGACCAAGAATGCTTTCTGTCTTCTTTTTGGCCAGCCTCCAGATGGTTTTCAGCATGGCATGGGACATGGTGACAACCAAAAGGACCAAGTTGTCCTCTGCCAGTATCCAAAACATTACTTTTGTCAAAATGAACCAGGCATGGATCTGTGAGGATTTGCAGATACCTTCGGCTGAGGAGAATGAATAAGTCTAGTCTAGCAGACAGCGGCCCATGTTGTCACTGTTGCTGTCTGCCTGGCTGCCTACCATGATATTGCTTTCCTACTATCATGTTCTGTACAGCTGCTGCTGCTGCCTGTCTACTAACATGTACCATATGGCTGCTGCTGCCACCACCGCAACTGCTACTCCTTGCTGTTCGCAAAAAAACTGAAGTTACTCCGTGTGCATTCCGTTTTCGTATGTCCGTGTTTCTGTTCCACTAAAAAATAGAATATGTCCTATTATTGTCTGCATTACGGACAAGAATAGGACTGTTCTATTCGGGGCCAGCTGTTCCATTCCGCAAAATACGGAATGCACACTGACGTCATCCGTAGTTTTTGCGGACTGCAAAATGCATACGGTCGTGTACATGAGCCCTTACTCCCTAGAGCTGTGCAGTGAAATTTGGGAACACCCTTTCTTTCTCTGGGGCACACCCTGATGTTGGGGCTCCTGCCTGATGGTAGTTGGGGTGCCTGTGATTTTTAGTATTTCTGTGGGTGCAAGGCAGGGCATGTAGAGTGCAATGGCTGGCTTATGGCACAGGAGACAGTAACCAGGCCAGATGTGGCAGAATAAATGTCTTTCAATACTGAAGTGCAAAATGGGAGCTGTAGTTCATCCAACAATAGCAAAACCCAGATCCCATGCTTTTGTATGGATATGAGCAAGGATGGAAATGATCATACTCTTTCATCTCTATCTTTCTCAAGTCTTCTCCTGCAGAATCTTTGCAGCCAATCATACTCTTTCAATAGTGGCTTTAATGTCCACTGAGGAATACAGGGTTTTAGGGATTCTACTGGCCAGGTCGTGTCCAGGTATGACTTAACAGTGCAGTAAAGTCTTTCAGTAGTAGGTTATCTCACTTACTCTAGTACTCAGCTATGGAGAATTCTGAACCTTCTTGTCCCTTTCTCACTTTCTTCCTTTCTGTAGATCATCCAGAGATCGGTGAGTTTTTCTAGCTGTAGTCCCGTCTTGTGAGGAATGGAGTACATGGAGTTGCTTCCTCTCTCTTGCTCTATTTGCTAACTCCTGGCTAGGACTCCCAAGACTTAGCGGGGAACAGATCCAGGATTCACACCTAGACTTCCTGCAAGGGCTCTGGCAGATTTAACTCCATCACTTCCATTTATAACCATACTCCATATATATAAATGACATTAAACAAAAATTTGCAAGTATCCTCTGCTCTGGGGTACTGCAACAATAGGTAATCATCAGCACTAGGTAAACTACTGTATTTTCTACCTTAATCTCAATGTCTAACAGGATTGTTAGGTTTTAGAAGGGTTCTTTGATATTACAGTGGAGAATTCCAAAGAAGGTATTCAATTCCTCTGCAGCACCAAAAAAGACTCTAGCTGAAGCCAACAGAGGTGGTCCTGAGAGAGGGTCTTAATTACATTCCTAAGATCTATTGTAGCATATGAACAGTGCTTGTGTAATACATCTTATGAGGTATGCAGGTCAGAACTTTTAATAGATCAAGCCATTTAACTGAAGACTTGCTTTTTTATTTGGGATTTTATTTTGCTGCATAAGCTACTGTAATTATACTTTAGCTTCTTCTAAAAGACATAAGATAAAATATTCTCTTTAGAAAAAATTTCACTTTTCTTGTCCCTCCTGCCATAACACTTCTTTAGGATTTAGTAAACTTTGTCTAACATTACCCCATATCTGTCTCCCCACCTACACACCCATACTGTCTCGCCTTCAAAAGTGAAATATTTTAAATTTGTGTGGGCAAAAAAATGAACATTTTGTGTGACGATATTGACAAAGGGTACTAATCGTGTCTCTTGGTACAATTAGTACCCTTTGTCAATAAGATAAGACTTACAGCAGGGTTGAATTGCATAACAACCAGTCACAAAAATAAGAAAAAAATAATAATTAGATTGCTGGAATCAGGAGGAAGGAGATGAAGTGAAGGTAAAATCAGCAAATGAAGGTGCTCTTTAAAGATGCATAAACACCATGATGGCAAGGTCTGCTGTGGTATGGGGTATGATTTTTTCAATATGTGAAACTATAATAACGATATGGAACAAAGCAATTAAAGTGTCTAATGAAAAATGGTGCATAACTCAATGGTTCTCTTAAAGGGACAACCACATACATTTAAACATCTTATCATAAATGGCAATAACACCTGATGGACACCTAACACTGCTACAATTAAAGGTGTTTGTCTTTTTCCTAACAGTGATCAAGGCATTAGATGATGACTTGTAGGGAGTGAACCACAACCGCCTCCTCTGAGATGTTCTTCAGTTGTCCACCTGTCTCTAAATTCTCCACAAGCAGACAGGGGTTCAACTGGCAATGCTTAAAGGGGTTATCCAACCCCTATAATGCCCCCCAAAATGCCCGGGCCCCTCACACAGGTTATGCTTACCTCACTCCCCAGTCGGTTCTGATGCCTGCACGGCCGCCGCTGCATCTCTCCTTGCGAGGATCAAAACATCTGGTGACGGGGCAGCCAATAGTAGGCGGCAATTGGGACAAGTCTCCTTAGCATCACCTATAGGGAGGCCATAAGGAGGCTCGTTCCCTGTTAGCTGCCCCCACCCCTGTCGCCGGAAGTTTTGATGAAGCGGCGGCCGTTCGGGCATCAGGAGCGAAGCAGGTGCCGGGGAGCGAGGTAAGTATAACCTGTATGAGGGGCCTGGGCATTATAGGGGTTGCATAACCCCTTTAAAGGAGTGCTGGAGGACAGATTACCTCCACTGAGCATTCAGTCACATTTCAATTCTGCATGTAAACATAGCGGCCTATGATACTTCTGTAATGTTAATACTACTGTACAATCTCTGCTAGTCATCATATCTGCTGCACCTGCAAATGCAGTCATTTCCATTTTATTTAATACGTAACCAAAAGGAAACATTTACTTTTTAACCATGTTCTTGTTTTCAAATATTCATTCATTTTTCTGCATAAACAGAAGGGGATGGGTAAAAAGTAAATGTTTATTTGCATTTGTCTCTTGAAGCAAATAAATTGTAAGTGTCTGTAATAGAGATGAGCGAGCACTAAAATGCTCGGGTGCTCGTTATTTGAGACGAACTGTTCCCGATGCTCGGGTGCTCGTTTCGAGTAACGAACCCCATTGAAGTCAATGGGAGACTCGAGCATTTTTGCAGGGGACCAAGGCTCTGCCTAGGGAAGGCTGGGTGAAAACCTGGAAACCTCAGAAAATGATGGAAACACCACGGAAATGGACAGGAAACACCAGGGGCAGCATGCATGGATGCCTCTGAGGCTGCCTAATCCCACCATTACCCCAAATTCTCCTGCAACAGCCTGGTGGTTACCCTCATGGCAATTGTGCTCACCCGGACCAAGAAAGGCGAGTTAGTATGCGGTAGCTGGTGAAGCACCCAAAAATTTAGCCTGACACAGCATGGCGGTTACACCACCAATGACTTTGTTCGACTGAGAATGCAGTGAAATGGCTTTTGTTGAGCCTCCAAAAATTTTTTCTTTTTGGAGTACATAAAGTCGACTCTCAGCAAAAAATTTTTTTTTTAAATGTCGGTACTTGCGCCTCCTGAAAAATTGTTTTGGACTGTCTGTTTGATGCTCCTGAAACATTGTTTTACACTGTAGTTGACACTGCGGAAAAATTGTTTGGAGAGAGGGCATGTAGATGGACCTCTGGAAAAATTGCTTAGAGAGAGGGCCTGTAGGTGGACCTCCGGAAAAATTGTTTAGAGAGAGGGCCTGTAGGTGGACCTCCGGAAAAATTGTTTAAAGAGAGGGCCTGTAGGTGGACCTCTGGAAAAATTTTTTAGAGACAGGGCCTGTAGGTGGACCTCCGGAAAAATTGTTTAGAGAGAGGGCCTGTAGGTTGGACCTCCGGAAAAATTGTTTAGAGAGAGGGCCTGTAGGTGGACCTCCGAGGGCCTGTAGGTGGACCTCTGGAAAATTTTTTTAGAGAGAGGGCCTGTAGGTGGACCTCTGGAAAAATTTTTTAGAGAGAGGGTCTGTAGGTGGACCTCCGGAAAAATTGTTTAGAGAGAGGGCCTGTAGGTGGACCTCCGGAAAAATTGTTTAGAGAAAGGGCCTGTAGGTGGACCTCCGGAAAAATTGTTTAGAGAGAGGGCCTGTAGGTGGACCTCCGGAAAAATTGTTTAGAGAGAGGGCCTGTAGGGGGCCCTCCGGAAAAATTGTGGTAAAAGAGTGCCAGTTGACCCTCTAAAAAATTGCGTTTTTTGGGTCCGCGTTAGGCAAAGATGACAAGGAGGAGGAGTAGGAGGAGTAGAGAAGAGGAATCGGATACATAAGTAATGTTAATCTTTAGCTGCTTTCCCCCGGAGGAGATTTGAATTCCGGTGAAATCCAGGTTTTGTTCATTTTAATAAGCGTCAGCCTGTCAGCGCTGTCAGTTGACAGGCGTGTACGCTTATCGGTGATGACGCCACCAGCTGCACTGAATACCCGCTCTGACAACATGCTAGTGGCAGGGCAGGCCAGCACCTCCAAGGCGTACAGCGCCAGTTCAGGCCACGTGTCCAGCTTTGAAACCCAGTAGTTGTATGGAGCAGAGTGATCGGTCCGGACGTTGGTATGGTCAGCTAGGTACTCCCTCACCATCTTTCTGTAAATCTCACCCCTACTCTGCCGAGACTGGGGACAGGTGACGGTGTCTTGCTGGGGTGACATAAAACTGGTAAAGGCCTTGGAGAGCGTTCCCCTGCCAGTGATGGACAAGCTGCCTGCTCGCCTACTCTCCCCCGCTACTTGGCCCACAGAACCATGCCCTCTGCCGCTAGTGGCGTCAGATGGGAAGGATTTTTTCAGCTTGTGCACCAGGGCCTGTTGATATTGATTCACTCTCATACTCCTTTCCTCTACTGGGATGAGAGTGGAAAGGTTCTGCTTGTACCGTGGGTCCAGGAGAGTGAACACCCAGTAATCGGTGTTTGAAAAAATGCTTCTAACGCGAGGGTCACGGGATAGGCAGCCTAACATGAAGTCTGCCATGTGCGCCAGAGTCCCAACACGCAAGAATTCCCTCTCCTCACTGGCCTGACTCTCCATTTCCTCCTCCTCCTCCAAGTCCTCCTCTTCAGCCCATACACGCTCAAGAGTTAAGGACTGAGCACTGGTACCCTCTACTGTCTCGCTGACATTCTCCTCCTCTTCCTCCTCATCCTCATCCCCCTCCCCCTCCTCCGATACGCGCTGAGAAACAGACCGGAGGGTGCTCTGGCTATCAAGCGACTTATCTTCCTCCACCGTCTCTTGTGACAAGCGCAAAGCATCCGACTTCATGCTGAGCAGTGAGTTTTTCAACAGGCAAAGCAGTGGGATGGCGAGGCTGATAATGGCGGCATCGCCGCTGACCATCTGTGTTGACTACTCAAAGTTGGTCAACACCTGGCAGATATCAGACATCCACGTCCACTCCTCATTGTAGACTTGAGGAAGCTGACTGACATCTGAAGTTGACATCTGGCAGTCTACAATCGCTCTGCGCTGCTGGTAAACTCTGGATAACATGTTTAATGTCGAATTCCATCTTGTGGGCACGTCGCACAACAGTCGGTGAGTGGGCAGTTGTAGGTGGCGCTACGCTGCCCTGAGAGTGGCAGCATCTGTGGTCGACTTGCGGAAATGCGCACAGATGCGGCGCACCTTGGTGAGCAAATCAGACAGATAGGGGTCTGTCTTGAGGAACCGCTGAACTATGAGATTGAACACGTGGGCCAGGCATGGCACATGTGTGAGTCTGCCGAGTTGCAGAGCCGCCACCAGGTTACGCCTGTTGTCACACACTACCATGCCTGGCTTGAGGTTCAGCGGTGCCAGCCACAGATCAGTCTGCGCCGTGATGCCCTGTAACAGCTCTTGAGCGGTGTGCCTTTTGTCACCTAAGCTCAGCAGTTTGAGCACTGCCTGCTGGCGCTTACCCACGGCACTGCTGCTGCGCCTAGAGCTACAGACTGAAGGCGCCGTGCCCACGGATGGTAATTCGGAGGAGGAGATGGAGGAGGGGTCAGAGGAGGAGGCATAGTACGTCTGAGAGACCGTGACCGAGGTAGGCCCCGCAATCCTCGGTGTGGGCAGTACATGAGCGGCCCCAGGGTCAGACTCGGTCCCAGCCTCCACCAAGTTAACCCAATGTGCCGTCAGTGATATATAGTGTCCCTGCCCGGCAGCACTTGTCCACGTGTCCGTGGTTAGGTGGACCTTCTCAGAAACAGCGTTGGTCAGGGCACTGATGATGTTCTGTGACACGTGCTGGTGTAGGGATGGGACGGCACATCGGGAAAAATAGTGGCGGCTGGGGACCGAATACCGAGGGGTAGCCACCGCCATGAGATTGAGAAGGGCCTCGGTCTCTACCAGCCTATAGGGCAGCATCTTCAGGCTCAGCAATTTGGAGATATGGACGTTGAGGGCTTGGGCATGTGGGTGGGTGGAACTGTATTTCCTCTTGCGCTCCAGCGTCTGCTGTAAAGACAGCTGAACGCTGCGCTGGGACACATTGGTGGACACTGTGGAGGATCGTGGAGGCGAAGGTGTGGTTTTCCGGCGGGAGGCGCTCGTGCCGGGGTCCTGGGCAGGGGGTTGACTAGCAGAGGCAGCGAGTGACACAGGGGAAGGAGCAGTGGTGTGACCCGCAGGAGGTGGTGAACGGCCTTGGTTCCATTGAGTGGGGTGTTTAGCACTCATATGCCTGCGCATGCTGGTGGTGGTTAGGCTAGTAGTGGTGGCACCCCTGCTGATCCTGGTGTGGCACAGGTTGCACACCACAGTCCGTCGGTCATCCTCACTTTCTTTAAAGAACCTCCAGACTTGCGAACATCTAGGCCTCGCCACTTGCTGATGCACCAGCTCTGGCCCTGCTTCTCCCTCTGGCCACACCACTGCCTCTTCCAACCTGTTCTAGTCTTCACTCGGCTTATCAACCCAATTTGGGTCAGTCACCTCGTCATCCTCCGATTCCTCAGTCTGCTCCCCCCTCGGACTTCCTGCCCTGACAACAACTTCACCACTGTCTGACAACCGTGTCTCCTCATGGTCCGACACCTCTTTACACTCTTCTTCCACTAAGTCAACATTGTCATCATCATCACCCACAGACTAAGACAGTTGGAAAACTTGGGCATCGGGAAAGAGGTCAGCATCAACCTGAGAAGTGGTTTGTGACTCTGGGAAGGGTCCAGAAAACAGTTCCTCAGAGTATGCCAGATTGCATTCCAAATTTTCCTGGGAGGGGGCAGACTGGGGGGAAGGAGGTTGAGGTGGAGGAGCCAGAGGAGTGCTCCCTTGGGTAACGTGGGTGGACTGCGTGGAAGACTGACTGGTGGACAAATTACTTGAAGCATTGTCCGCAATCCACGACATCACGTGTTCGCACTGTTGTGGTTTCAACAGTCCTCTACCACGTGTCCCTGTATGTTGAGACATGAAGCTAGGGAGTGTAGCTCTGCGGCGTTCCCCTGCTCCCTCATCAGCAGGTACTGTCTAACCCTGCCCAGGACCACGGCCTCTGCACCCTGCGGTAATTGAATGCCCACGCCACGCCCTGGTCCTCGACCCTTAGCCCTGGGGTTCAACATT
>ONZH01012727.1:0-21213 GCA_900303285.1 Rhinella marina
GGATATTTAGACTGCGACCCAGACAAATGTCGCACAGAGATTTTTAGGATCAAGCTTTACACGTGACAGGTAGCAAATCACTTGGTTGTATTCGGTGACGTCCAGAAAGTGTCACCTGGACAGAAAATACGGATTGGAAATAGTGTTCTGAACTGTGACACACAGAAAGGTTACACGCAGCTGTGTGAAATGGATTTGTATCACTCAGCTAAAACAACCAAAAAAAATATTTTTTTCTATTTTTTTTTTTATATTTTTTTCTTTTAGTTTTGTTTTTTTGGGAAGGTGACGTGCAGAAACTATCGTACAGCTGACTGACACACTAATGACGGTGGCTATTTAGACTGCAACCCAGACAAATGTCGCACAGAGATTTTTAGGATCAAGCTATATATACGTGACAGGTAGCAGGTGACTTGGTAGTATTTTTTGACGTACAGAAAGTGTCACCTGGACAGAAAATACGGATTGGAAAGAGTGTGCTGAACTGTGACACACAGAAAGGTTACACACAGCTGTGTGAAATGGATTTGTATCACTCAGCTAAGACAACAAAAAAACTAATTTTTTTTCTATCTTTTGTTTTAATATTTTTTTTTTAGTTTTGTTTTTTTGGGAACGTGACGTGCAGGAACTATCGGAGACCTAACTCACACCCTGTTAACGGTGGCTATTTAGACTGCGACCCAGACAAGTGTCACACAGAGATTTTTAGGATCAAGCTATATAAACGTGACTGGTAGCAAGTGACTTGGTTGTATTTTGTGACGTACAGAAAGTGTCACCTGGACAGTATATACGGTTGGGAGTGAGTATGCTGAACTGTGTCACACAGAAAGGTTACACGCAGCTGTGTGAAATGGATTTGCATCAATCAGCTAAAACAACAAAAAAACTAATTTTTTTTCTATATTTTTTTGTATTTTTGTTTTTTTGGGAACGTGACGTGCAGAAACTATCGTAGAGCTAACTGACACCCTACTGACGGTAGCTATTTAGACTGCGACCCAGACAAATGTCACACAGAGATTTTTGGGATCAAGCCATACACGTGACAGGCAGCAAATGACTTGGTTGTATTCGGTGACATACAGAAAGTGTCACCTGGACAGAAAATAGTGAGTGTACTGAACTGTGACACACAGAATGGTTCCACAGTGCTATGTGCAATGGATTTGTATCACTGAGATATAACATAAAAAAAGGGGGTTATACATGGCGATAGCTGCACTACTAGTGCCAGCCAGCCAAGTGACAAAAATAAAATGTCTTCTAGCCCTTAGAAGGGCTGTTGGGTTCTTTGTGAATGTTCCCTGCCTAACAGACAACTAAATGCAGGCCCTAACACTGTCCCTGAAAGGCAGCAGCTCTATCCCTAACGACATCCAGATGGCATCTGAGCCGAGCATCGCGGCCAGTCGGTAGTATATTCCAGGGTCACCTGATCAGGCCAGCCAACCCCTGCTATCGACATGTAAGAGCCCCACGTGATGCTGGGTGGTACGCAGAGTCTCCTGGCTTGTGATTGGCTGTGTTTTTAGGCGACAAAAAAGCACGATGCGGAAGTTGCCATTTCCTCGAGCATGGCGAGATACTTGTCCGAGCAGCGAGCACTTACGAGTACCCTAATGCTCGAACGAGCACCAAGCTCGGACGAGCATGCTCGCTCATCTCTATTGATGATGAATTAGTCTATAACTTTACCATTGTCATCCACTCTGCCTCTTTAATGCAGACCTACAGCAGTGAACTGGCTAGGTTGTCATAGAAACCTGGTGTGTGCCTGTGAGCTTCTATTGGCTGATAAGGGTCATGTGACCAGGCTACTATTGGCTAATGCATTTTTTGGGAATATCTCAGGAACGGTACGTCCTGGAGAGCTGAAAACTGTTCTAATACCTTCCCGGACAGCTGATGTACATGTGTGCCAAATTTTGTGATTGTAGCTGCAGCAGTGCGGATTCCTTTAGCGGACATACACACACACATACACTCAGCTTTATATATTAGATTGACACTTGAGTGGCATTATATGTCATACATAAATGTACAATAAATTAATAATATATAAAAATTATCTACAGTATCCATTTATTATATGTCATAATTACTTTTAGATTGATATCTGACCAGCATTTTGTTCATTTTATGGCTTCACAAGTTTAAAAATGTTGAAATCTTCCTGGATTGTGTACCCTTTTCCTTGTTTCTTGATTGTTTTATATCCTTAAGCAACATTATTACCTATGCTGTCTATTGATCCCAGGGGTTTTCTTTCTGTATTATATAAAAACTATACCATACGACAGTTGGTATCTCAGTTTGATCATTTGCTCTTTTGGGGTATGTTAACAATCCTTGGACCTATATATAGTTCTTGCACTGCAGCATTAGTTCAAAGTAAATTTAATAGGAACCACTATTTATATCTGTGTATTTTTTCAATTTTATTCATATATTATTTTGATGAAAATGCAGATTAGTCCTTATAAGAGATGAGCGAGCATACTCGTCCGAGCTTGATACTCGTTTGAGTATTAGGGTACTCGTAAGTGCTCGCTACTTGGACGAGTATCTCGCCATGCTCGAGGAAATGGCATCTCCCGCCTTTTGAATTTTTGGCGGCTATAAACTCAGCCAATCACAAGCCAGGAGACTCTGCGGTACACCCAACATCACGTGGGGCCCTTACATGTCGATAGCAGGGGTTGGCTGGCCTGATCAGGTGACCCTGGAATATACTAGTGACTGCCAGCGGTGCTCGGCTCAGTCGCTGACGGGATGCCGTTAGGGACAGATCTGCAGTGTGATACAGGGAGAGTGTTAGGGTGTTCTACTAGATTTGTGTTAGGCAGGAGTGATTCTAAAAGAACCCAACAATCCTTGTTAGGGCTACAAGACCCTTTTTTTTATCTGCTTGTGGCTGGGCTTGTGGGAATTGTAGTGCAGCTACCACCATATTTGAAGCATTTTGCAGGGAGACTGGAAAAAGTTTATTTTTTGGCTCTCAGTGACACACATCCATTTCAAATAGCTAAGTGGGACATTTTTTTGTGTTTAATTGAAATAGGCACAGTCTGAAGAAGATTTTTTTCTGTCTAACTGATAGATAGTGGAAGTCACAGTACAAAATCCTTTTGTTTGCTCTCAGTGATACAAATCCATTTCATACAGCTGTGTGGAACCATTCTGTGTGTCACAGTTCAGCTGGCCACTCACCATATAATAAAATACGGTCTTTTGATCTCACTGATACAGCTACATTAGAAAAAACTGTACGATATTTGTCTGGGTTGCAGTGAAAATAGCCACAGTCAGCAGGGGCTGAGTTTGCTCTCTGATATATTCTGCACGTCACGTAAAAAAAAAAAAAAAAAAAATTTTTTTTTTAATCTCAGTGATACAAATCCATTTCATACAGCTGTGTGGAACCATTCTGTGTGTCACAGTTAAGCTGGCCACTCACCACAAACCACAATCCGTATTTTCTGTCCAGGTGACCCATACTGTACGTCACGTAATAAAATACGGTCTTTTGCTCTCACTGAAACAGCTACATTAGAAAAATCTCTGTGCGACATTTGTCTGGGTTGCACTTAAGAAGACCAAGTCTGCCTAATCTAATAGTTTTAGTGTAATTGATCCATACTGCACGGTACGTAATAAAATACGTAATTTTGCTCTAACTTATCCACCTATATATTAACTTGTTCAGATTGAACAAGTTTGTGGGTTTCAGTACAGCAGGCCCATTTTTTTTTTGGTATGTATAATACACTTATATACAGAAAATGTTGAACCCCAGGGCTAAGGGTCGAGGACGAGGGCGTGGGCATTCAATTACTGCAGGGGGCAGAGGCCGTGGTCCTGGGCTGGGTGAGACTGTACCTGCTGATGAGGGAGCAGGGGAACGCCGCAGTGCTACACTCCCTAGCTTCATGTCTGAACTTACAGGTACACGTGGTAGAGCACTGTTGAAACCACAACAGTGCAAACAGGTGATGTCATGGATTGCAGACAATGCTTCAAGTAATTTGTCCACCAGTCAGTCTTCCACGCAGTCCACCCACGTTACCCAAGGGAGCACTCCTCTGGCTCCTCCACCTCAACCTCCTTCCCCCCAGTCTGACCCCTCCCAGGAAAATTTAGAAAGCGATCTGACATACTCTGAGGAACTGTTTTCTGGACCCTTCCCAGAGTCACAAACCACTTCTCAGGTTGCTGCTGACCTCTTTTCCAGTGCCCAAGTTTTCCAACTGTCGCAGTCTGTGGGTGATGACATTGTTGACTTAGTGGAAGAAGTGTGTAAAGAGGTGTCGGACGATGAGGAGACACGGTTGTCAGACAGTGGTGAAGTTTTTGTCAGGGCAGGAAGTCCGAGGGGGGAGCAGACTGAGGAATCGGAGGATGACTAGGTGACTGACCCAAGCTGGGTTGATAAGCCGAGTGAAGACATTGCTTCTGAGGCGGAGGCGAGTGCTGCACCAGAACAGGTTGGAAGAGGCAGTGGTGTGGCCAGAGGGAGAAGCAGGGCCAGAGCTAGTGCATCAGCAGCAACTGTTTCACGTAGTGAAGCTCCCGTGGCGAGGCCTAGATGTTTTCAAGTCTGGAGGTTCTTTAAAGAAATCGAGGATGACCGACGGACTGTGGTGTGCAACCTGTGCCACACCAGGATCAGCAGGGATTGCCACCACTACTAGCCTAACCACCACCAGCATGCGCAGGCATATGTGTGCTAAACACCCCACTCAATGGAACCAAGGCCGTTCACCTCCAGCGGGTCCCACCACTGCTCCTTGACCTGTGTCACTCCCTGCCTCTGCTAGTCAACCCCCTGCCCAGGACACCGGCACGAGCGCCTCCCGCCGGAAAACCACACCTTCGCCTCCACGATCCTCCACAGCATCCACCAATGTGTCCCTGCGCAGCGTTCAGCTGTCTTTACAGCAGACGCTGGAGCGAAAGAGGAAATACAGTTCCACCCACCCACATGCCCAAGCCCTCAACGTCCACATATCCAAGTTGCTGAGCCTGGAGATGCTGCCCTATAGGCTGGTAGAGACCGAGGCCTTTCGCAACCTCATGGCGGTGGCTGCCCCTCGGTATTCGGTCCCCAGCCGTCACTATTTTTCCCGATGTTCCTTCCCAGCCCTACACCAGCACGTGTCACAGAGCATCATCCATGCCCTGACCAACGCTGTTTCTGAGAAGGTCCACCTAACCACGGACACGTGGACAAGTGCTGCCGGGCAGGGACACTATATATCACTGACGGCACATTGGGTTAACTTGGTGGAGGCTGGGACCGAGTCTGACCCCAGGGCCGCTCATGTACTGCCCACACCGAGGATTGCGGGGCCTACCTTGGTCATGGTCTCTCAGATGTACTATGCCTCCGACCCCTCCTCCTCCTCCACCTCCTCCTCCGAATTACCATCCGTGGGCACGGCGCCGTCAGTCGGTAGCTCTAGGCGCAGCAGCAGTGCCGTGGGTAAGCGCCAGCAGGCGGTGCTCAAACTGCTGAGCTTAGGTGACAAAAGGCACACCGCCCAAGAGCTGTTACAGGGCATCACGGCGCAGACCGATCTGTGGCTGGCACCGCTGAACCTCAAGCCAGGCATGGTTATGTGTGACAACGAACGTAACCTGGTGGCGGCACTGCAACTCGACAGACTCACACATGTGCCATGCCTGGCCCACGTGTTCAATCTTATAGTTCAGCGGTTCCTTAAGACATACCCCTATCTGTCTGATTTGCTCACCAAGGTGCGCCGCATCTGTGCGCACTTCTGCAAGTCGACCACAGATGCTGCCACTCTAGGGCAGCGCAGCGCCGCCTACAACTGCCCGCTCACCGACTGTTGTGCGACGTGCCCACGAGATGGAATTCGACATTAAACATGTTATCCAGAGTTTGCCAGCAGCGCACAGCGATTGTAGACTGCCAGATGTCAACTTCCACCAGAACTGGTAGTCAGGTCAGTCAGCTTCTTCAAGTCTACAATGAAGAGTGGTCGTGGATGTCTGATTTCTGCCAGGTGTTGACCAACTTTGAGGAGATGGTCAGATGGTCAGCGGCGATGCCGCCATTATCAGCCTCACCATCCCGCTGCTTTGCCTGTTGAAAAACTCACTGCTCAGCATCAAGTCGTAAGCTTTGCGCTTGTCACAAGAGACGGTGGAGGAAGATACGTCGCTTGATAGCCAGAGCACCCTCCGGTCTGTTTCTCAGCGCGTATCGGAGGAGGGGGATGAGGAGTATGAGGAGGAGAATGTCGGCGAGACAGAAGAGGGTACCAGTGCTCAGTCCTTTTTAACTTTTGAGTGTGTATGGGCTGAAGAGGAGGACTTGGAGGAGGAGGAGGAGGAAATGGAGAGTCAGGCCAGTGAGGAGAGGGAATTCTTGCGTGTTGGGACTCTGGCGCACATGGCAGACTTCATGTTAGGCTGCCTATCCCGTGACCCTCGCATTAGAAGAATTTTTTCAAACAACGATCACTGGGTGTTCACTCTCCTGGACCCACGGTACAAGCAGAACCTTTCCACTCTCATCCCTGTAGAGGAAAGGAGTATGAGAGTGAATCAATATCAACAGGCCCTGGTGCACAAGCTTAAACAATCCTTCCCATCTGACACAGCTAGCGGCAGAGGGCGTGCTTCTGTGGGCCAAGTAGCGGAGGAGAGGAGGCGAGCAGGCAGCTTGTCCAGCACTGGCAGGGGAACGCTCTCCAAGGCCTTTGCCAGTTTTATGTCACCCCAGCAAGACACTGTCACCTGTCCCCAGTCTCGGCAGAGTAGGGGGGAGCTGTACAGAAAGATGGTGAGGGAGTACCTAGCTGACCATACCAACGTCCGGACCGTTCACTCTGCTCCATACAGCTACTGGGTTTCAAAGCTGGACACGTGGCCTGAACTGGCGCTGTACACCTTGGAGGTGCTGGCCTGCCCTGCCGCTAGCGTGTTGTCAGAGCGGGTATTCAGTGCAGCTGGTTGGCATCATCACGATAAGCGTACACGCCTGTCAACTGACAGCGCTGACAGGCTGACGCTTATTAAAATTAACAAAGCCTGGATTTAACCGGAATTCAAATCTCCTCCGGGGGAAAGCAGCTAAAGATTAACATTACTTATACATCCGATTCCTCTTCTCTACTCCTCCTACTCCTCCTCCTCCTTGTCGTCTTTGCCTAACGCTGGCCCAAAACGCAATTTTTTAGAGGGCCAACTGGCACTCTTTTACGCCAATTTTTCCGGAGGGCCCCCTACAGGCCCTCTCTCCAAACAATTTTTCTGGAGGGCCACCTACAGGCCCTCTCTCTAAACAATTTTTCTGGAGGGCCACCTACAGGCCCTCTCTCCAAACAATTTTTCCGCAGTGTCAACTACAGACAATGTAAAACAATGTTTCAGGAGCGTCAAACAGACAGTCCAAAACAATTTTTCAGGAGGCGTAAGTACCGACATTTAAAAAAAAAAATTTTTGCTGAGGGCCGACTTTATGTACTCCAAAAAGAAAAAAATTTAATTAAAAGTCATTTCACTGCGTTTTCAGTCGGACAAAGTCATTGGTGGTGTAACCGCCATGCTGTGTCAGGCTAAATTTTTGGGTGCTTCACCAGCTACCACATACTAACTCAGTCACTCTGTTGTCACCGCCGCCATACAGGGCCACAAAAAATGTTTATGTGGTTTGCCTGCTCCCGCAGTGTCACTCGCTCACTCTGTTGTCACCACCATAGTGGTTTGCACTATAGCAGCCCAAGTCTGCACATTCCACTTTTTCTCTCCAAGTGATCGATACTACACGTCACATTAGAAAATACGTTCTTTTGCTCTCAGTGATACAAATCCATTTCATACAGCTCAGTGGAACAATTCTGTGAGTTACAGTCCAGCACCTCAGTCTGCATAGACCACAATCCGTTGTTTCTGTGTAATTGATTTATACTGCACGTCACGTAAAAAAATAAGTTTATTTGCTTTCAGTGATACAAATCCATTTAATAAAATTTTTTCTTTCTCTTTAACTGATCTATACAAAACGTCACTTTTAAAAATATGTCTTTTTCCTCTCTTTCTATCTCTCCAAACTATTTTACCGGATAGGTGACATATACGGTATTAAACTGAGAAGATTACATACAACACATGCCCCATTTGATCAATTTCATAGTTGACAACCGTACCTAAATTGACAGCCACAGCCATACAGGGCCACGCTAATTTTTTCCTGTGCTCTACCTGCTACCGTCGTGTAGCTCGGTCAATGTGTAGTTATAGCCGTACAGGGCCACGCTAAATTTTTCCTGTGCTCTACCTGCTACCGTCGTGTAGCTCAGTCAATGTGTAGTCACAGCCATACAGGGCGATGCTAAATTTTTTATGTGCTCTACCTGCTACCGTCGTGTAGCTCGGTCACTCTGACCGAGTCTGACCCTGGGGCCGCTCATGTATTGCCCACTTGGAGGATTGCGGGGCCTACCTCGGTCACGGTTTCTCAGACTTACTATGCCTCTTCCTCCAACCCCTCCTCCCCCTCCTTCGAATTACCATCCGTGCTTCACCTCCTGCTACCTCAGTCTAACTCGGTCACTCTGTTGTCACCGCCATACTGCGTCAGTCTAAATTTTTGGGTGGCTCACCTGCTACCTCATCTAACTTGGTCACTTGTTGGTGTCACCGCCATGCTGTGTCAGGCTTATTCCTGCATCGTGTGGCTGGGGATAGGAGAGCTGTGCCAGCATGGGCATGGGAGATGGACCTTCGTTGCACCTAGTTGGGTGCTTTACTAACATGTGATGGGCATGTGCCTTGCCCATCTTGGTCTGGGTCAACACAATTGTCTTGAGGGTAACCACCAGGCTGTTGCAGGAGAATTTGGGGTAATGGTGGGATTAGGCAGCCTCAGCGGCATCCATGCATGCTGCCCCTGCTGTTTCCTGTCCATTTCCGTGGTGTTTCCATCATTTTCTGAGGTTTCCAGGTTTTCACCTAGCCTTCCCTAGGCAGAGCTTTGGTCCCCTGCAAAAAATGCTCGAGTCTCCCATTGACTTCAATGGGGTTCGTTACTCGAAACGAGCACCCGGAAAAGTTTGTCTCGAATAACGAGCACCTGAGAATTTAGTGCTCGCTCATCTCTAGTCCTTATCCATTGTATTGGAGGATATGACACTGTGAAAGTGGCTTAACTGTAGTCAACTTTGCAGACAGTATTTGCACTGCACTAAAGGCAAACTAAACAGGACATTTATCCTGGGAGTTAAATATCACTAGATATTTAAAGGAAATGTGTCACCAAAAATGTTATTTGTCAGTTAAAATGAGATAATATATCTCCTTTTTTCTAATCTCTTTTTATTTTCTGATTGTAGAATTCATTTTATTTCCAGAATATTATTATGGGGGCGGCCATCCTGCCTGAGCTGTTCCTAACAACATTAAAAAATTGCTTTATGACAGCCCATGGTCTGGAGGGGACCTCATTGACTTCTATGAGAGAGTTTTCCAAGAAGTGGTGCCTTTTATTAGACATAGTGGCCAGTGCAAAAACTGCAGGATTTTTGTTTTTAGTTTAAATTTGAAAAGTGACATAGGAAATAAAAAATAACAATCAAAAAGTATTTAAAAATAAATGAAACATAAAAAAGTGATTTAAACAATAGGTCATTTTCTGATGAGACATTTACTTGAAATCTGATTTGGACTTCATTTCCTTGCTTGAACAAGAGATACCACTGGTTTCTGAGATCCTTGAAGATGGTTCTGCTTGCTTACTTACTTTTGACTTAGCTTGACTCCTAACTATGCTATCTTTTTGCAGCCTGTTCTGACAATTGTCTATTTCCAGTGTAGCAGGATATCCACCTCCTCACCTCGGCTTCTGTATGAAGACATGTTTCTCTATTGTATATGTTCTGCACTTCAGGCTTCCATTCTGTTTACAGGTCTTCTTTTGCTAATCAAAACTGTTCCAAGGTAGTAATAGTACAAGGGCTAGACAACCTGCTTTAGCTGTAGGTCAAATCTGTTTTAAATAGAGATAAGCGAACCTGCTCGTCACGAGCGGTTCAATGCTCGGATCCCCTGCGCTCCCCTGCCCGCAGCCATCCGGATCCGTCCTCACCCGACTGTAATTCAATGGGGATGGATCCGTTTGGTGTCACACACTAGTCACATACCAGTGTGTGACACCAAACGGATCCGTCCCAATTGACTTGCAGTCTGGTGAGGACGGATCCGGATGGCTGCGGGCAGGGGAGCGCAGGGGATCCGAGCATTGAACCGCTCGTTACGAGCAGGTTCGCTCATCTCTAGTTTTAAACCCAAGGAGTCCATTATCTGTCTGATGTCTGTACTGACACTCTGGTACACTATATATACATATACATTTTTGTTCAAATAACTAATTGAAACCTTCATGTGAGTAACAGCGTGCCGAAGTAGCCTCGCCTGCTCTAAATTGTCCCACATTACTTTTCTTTGACACTGTTCACACTGATGGAAAAAAGCCTTTAATAAAAAACTGAACAAAATATATCACAGTTATGAGATGTTTTAAAGGGCATTCTTTTTGTTAAACGCTTCCCCCTATTAAAATGGCTGCTCTTTTCATCTCAATAGGCAGTCTGGAAATAGCCAAGGGCTGTACTAGTGATGAATGGAGCGGCAGTGTGCATGCTTGACCTGCCGCTCTGTTATAGGCTCCAAGGTGTACTCATTCTCATGATAGTTGGAGGTCCCAGAGTTAGGATCTTAACCGATCTAACAGTTATCCCCTATCCTGTGGGGAGAGGATAACGTTTATAAACCAGAATACCCCTTTAAGTATCTTTATGAAATATGATGTAACAAAATATCTAAAAAGTTACATAAGGGACATTTATAAAAAAAATATGCTAAGGAAACCTGTCAAAGTCACCCATAGCAACCAATGAGATTCAATTTTTCATTATTCAAAGAAAGGATCAATCAATTTGGTGTCTATGGGGAACAGTTTTTTATGAACAGTTTTGATAAATGCCTCCCATAAGGTTTACATACACAGAGTATATAACCCCCCCCCAAAAAAAAAAATAGAGCACAGCTACTTATCTTGCAGACATTATGAAATTTGACTGACTGTGTAGACGTGTACCAGAATTATTAAAGGGACTCAAGCTAGATAATTTGTTTTGATGCAGGGATGGACACTTTTGTACAACTTTATAGCAACTATTTGCTCGCTTACTTTGCAAGATTATTTTGCACCAGATTTGTGGCATAATTTCAGTGCAGAATGTTGCTATGTAGGTCAAGCTGCTGGATCCTCTCACAACTTGTCCCACTTTTTGGTGCAATATACAAGGTGCACTCACCATAGTAAAATGGGCCAATGAGCTTGAGGGTAAATCTTTAATTAGTTTTTCAGATAATCAGTGTAAAAAATTAGATTATTCTGCATCCTTTTGTTTTGTAGACTTTATTCTACTCATTTAGAGTGGAAACATTTGTCTTTACCTTTTTTGTATTAATTATTGTATTGTCTGGACCCAGTCCATGATTTAAAGCTAACTATTATTCTAGCAATATAATTTTGTAAAACAGACGACTTATCTCATGTATTCAAGAGTGCCTGAAGAGCCATTTAAGTGGATTTAATAGTGACTCAGTATAATTGAGTACTAAACGAGATTTCATGTTTCGATATGCCAAGGGACATTGCTACTTATTTGGAAATGAAACTATTGTTTAAGAGTATCAAGGAAACTCATTTGCAGAATAAGCATGTGGCTGTTCCTACACAAGTTTGTAAGGCTCAGAAGCTGTATTTGTTCATCCTCAGACTCGGTAAAGGTTCAGGGTTCTTTCATATGAGCAATTTAAAGTACATTAAAAAAATAAATCTTTCCTATATACCTACCCTCACTTTCCGGCCTACTACTGTCCAAGGATGAATGAATTGATTCTTTGTTATGACTTTCACAAACATTTTCCATTATTTCTATCTACAGTCTCTTTCTATCTTACAGTCTCAGTCTCAAGTGTTCAATAATCGTACAGCATTTCACATCCTAAGACATATTATAACTATGTTATTGAAGGCATACTGCAGTACAGCATCTAGTACTGGTTCTGTGGGCGTTGGCTCAAAACGTGCTATACTTAGGCCAGGCTCGGCTGCCTCTAGCTCTGTGTGAGCAACTCCCATTTGTCATTTTTTTCTCCAGAAGGCAGCACACAAAACCACAGTCATGTGCAAGATCTGCAGAATTGTAATAAGCCATGGCCATTCAAACACAAACATAGGTACCTAGGCTCTCTTGTAGCACATGAGGTGGCATGAACTGGCCAGAATTTGGAGAACAAAACAGTCTGTCCTCCTTCTCCTGGTCTTCTTTGAGATGGTCAGCCAGCATCCCCAAGCAGTACAGTGTCCTTGTCATTATCAGCTGCGGCTGCTTCTCCTGCTCAAGACTCTATAACAGAACATATGGTTATGAGAAAACTATTCTCGACCTGGTTTGTTTGCAAGCTGAATTCTCACCTGGCCAAGTTGATGGTTGTGCAGTTGCGGCTGTACAGTACCACTTATTGGAAATTGCGGTGCACTTACACGCCTCTGTCCAAATTTAATTTTTCTGATCTGTGCTGTGTGTTGGACTCCTGGCTAGGCAAACAAAATTAATATCAACAGTTTCATCACACAAATTAAGTTTTCTTCCCTCCATTCACCCAAATATTTTTTCTGGTCCCTGCCCTCTGTTGGACTTCTGGTCAGGGAAGTAAAAGTACAAATTATCTTGTCATTATGTAAATATGGCACACTTCTGAGCCTTCACCCAAATTTAATATTTTAATGTTATTTTTTATGTCAGCAGTCCAATTTTTTATTTAAAAAAGTGTTTAAAATTGTCTTGTTCTCTAAATGGCTGTGGCATTTCCCCTGGTGTATACAACATTCCCTGACCCCATGGGCTGCTGGGCAGGCAGAGTGGAACAGTGGACTGAATTAACCCAGTATGCTGTCTCTTTTCTTTTTTGCCCACCCAGTGTCACCTCAGAGTGGGTTTATAGCGTGGCAAGGGGTGTTGTGGCACCCAAACGGACAAAGTTGTCCTCTGCCAGTGTTCAAAACATCACTTGGCATTGATCTGTGAGGATTTTCATATTACTCCACCTGAGAACTATGAATAGATCTGCCCTCGCTGACAGTGCTCCATCTTGCCACTGTGCCATCTGCCTGCATACCATCATGTTTCTTAACGTATTGCTGCTGCTGCTGCCCACCATCAAGTTTGCTGTTCCCTTCTCATAATCCCCTAATGCCACTTCCCTTTCTCCATTTTACTTCTCTGCAGCATTTGATACTGTGGATGACCATCTCCTCCTCACCATGCTTCAATAGATTAGCCTCAAGGACACTGCTCTCTGTTATGTTTTTGTTTTTCTTCCTACCGTATCTTTTTGGCGGCTCTTTCAGTGTATCATTTTGTTATCTTGCTGATGGGGTTTCTCAGGTTTCAGTCTTAAGTCTTTTCTGTGTACACAGCCCCCATCAGACAGAATATTATCAGAATTTGGCTTTCAGTACTAGTATTTCTATGTTGACGACACCCAACTATATATATATATATATATATATATATATATATATATATATATATATATATCTCGTCTCATGACATCACTCCTGCAGTACTACCAAAAGACCAGTGATTGTCTTGCAGCTGTCTCTCAAATTATGCCCTTTCTTTACCTAAAATTGAATTTTCCAAAAACTGAAATTCTTGTCTTTTTCCCCATTTACTAACCTACCTATACCTCATATTTGGATTTCGGTCTGTAGTACTATCACAACTCCATGGCAGTATTCCCATTGTCTTGGTGTTATGTTTGGCACAGAGTTTTCTGTTGCTTCCCATATTTATCAGTCACTTCACAGGTAGCCTATCCACAACAAAATACAGCTCAAACTTCCTACTATTTTAATTATATATTAGCCTGTAAATCTGTGATGTCTATATACCATATTTTTCGCCCTATAAGAAGCACCGGCACATAAGATGCACCTAGATTTTAAAGGAGGACAGAAAAAAATATTTTTCATTAAACCTCTGGTCAGACCACCAATCAGAACCCCAATAAGACCCACAATATTAATAAGACCCCAATAAGACCTCAGATCAGACCCCCAATCAGACATCAGATAAGAGCCCCATGCCTCTCATCAGCCCCCATATGCCTCATATCAGCCCTCATATGTCTTTCATTAGCCCCCATTGCCTCTCATCTGCCCCCATTGCCCCTCATCAGCCCCAGCACCTCTCATCAGCCCTCAGTGCCTCTCATTAGCCCCCATTGCCTCACATTAGCCCCCAAGCAGCCTTAAATCATCCCCCAGAAGCCTCTTACTAGCCCCTCAGCCCCCTTTGCCTCTTGTTTTATAAAATAAATACCTCTCCTGCTCCTGGACACTGCCACTCCTCTCCGCCCGCACTTTGCTTCCTCCTGCCGCTGGCTGTGCTGTGGAAAGGCCCGCACAACATGAGGTCTCAGAGCGCTCTCATGCTGCATGAGCAGCCAACCGCCGAGCAGAGGACTGGGAAGCGGTGAGTACAGAGTCTTCACCGCTTCCTAGTCCCCCTGTGCTAATGTGCGCTTCCATAATCACCCCATAAGACGCAGGGGCATTTCGACCCCACTTTGGGGGGGATGCATCTTATGATGCGAAAAATACGGTGTATATATATATAACCCCTGAATTGTAGAATAGGAAAAGATGAGGCAGCACTCCAGACTTGACTGAAGATAGTGAATCTTTATTCTCGTGCAACGTTTCAACACTGCTCAATGGGGTCTTTGTCAAGCAATACATAGATGCCTTCACGAGGTTTAAATAGCTAACAGAGTATTCACTAACTGGTGAGATTGTGCAATGAATCAATCAAGTGCAGATAAATAAAAAAATAAATAAGTACATAGCTGATTCAGTACATATAATGCATAACTGGTTCATCATAAAGAAACAATCCATCAGTTCAAGATCAATATAGTACATATAGGTAATATTTACATTGGTAACCAATGTACATTTAGTGAAAATATGAATAATATTTCTAATTGTGCCCATCAGTAATGTGCCAAACACCTGTGGGTGATAATTAAACAAAGGCAACAGCCCCAATTATCATTATAACAAAAAATGTTCCTGCTGATACATTGGTGGTTTCAGTGGGTAACCAAAGTGTCCTCCATTGCTCAATGCTCATGGGCCTGGTGTTGGACGCGCCATGACGCTGTCCGGCAGGTCATCGCCATGGGGAAACTAGGTAAACATCAATGGAAGAAGTCAGAGGTGGCCATACAGAGGGCAAAGGAGGGGCAAACACCCTTTATGGAAAATTCACATTGAAGGCACATATGATGTAAGATTACACCGAGGTCTAGCACATGGTAGTGTGTCACCTTAATTGTATACAAGCCTCGCACTGGTATCCACATAGGGCAAATGGAACAGAATATGTTCCTAGAAAATAAGAAGTAAATGTAAATAAAAAAGTAACCCTCTGTTCGTCGTCCGAGAGTGTAGATAAGATCAAGTAGATATGTTCACTGGAGACATAATGATGCAGCAGGAAGAAAGACAAAGATGACATCTTTCTGTTAAATAAGAGAAAGATAAAATTAATCATTTGTATTAAAAAAAATATGTCAATAAAGCATCTATGAAAAAACTGCAGTGTCACAGGTGAAGTGGAGCACAGCAGTGGGTGGGTCAGAGTGGTTTTAGTTCCTATCCATAATTTCCCACCTAAATTCCGTATTTAAGCTGTTAGGTTTTAGAGTCTTTAATTGGTGTATCCACAATAATTCCTTTTGCTTGAGGGCAATTTCCCTGTCCCCTCCCCTTTTGAGGGGTGGTACGTGGTCCAAGATCCTAAATTTAAGGTCTTTCTCTTTGTGACCACATTCAGTGAAATGTTTTGATACTGGAATTATTATTATTATTTTTCTAAAAATAGTAAGATAAAGAAGACCCTAAAACAATTTTCAATAAAACTATTTCTCTAAAAAGTAAAAACCCTGTTGTTAATGTTAAGATGGCTAGTTAAAAGTTTTTCTTTTCTTTTAAGTTGTGTAGTCTCTGCTAACCTGTATTTTTTTTTAGGCTGAAAGCTTGTTTAATGTTTGCGTGTCACTTTTTTTGACTGAAAGTTCAGGGTCAATAAGACTCTTAGGAAAATATGGAGTTTGGACAAGCTGTCAGTAGAACTAAAATGTTACAGTTTTTGACATAAAAGTACAAGTTTTTATTTTTTAAATCTTAAACAATGAATAACAAATAGGCAAAATATTTATATAAACACACAATGTTACCAGGTAATAGATGTTATTATTTGTATATATATTAGGAACAATTTAAGGAGAATCTTGAAACACTAAAAATGCAGTCCAATTTGCCAGCTGCTGGTAGCTGAGCAAATTGATGTATAGTTTCATGGGAAAAGATTCAGTATAACAGGGATCAGCAACCTCCGGCACTCCAGCTGTTGTGAAACTACAACTCCCAGCATGCATACCTACTCTGCCATTCTTTGAACTCCCATAGAAATGAATGGAGCATGCTGGGAATTGTAGTTTCACAGCAGCTGGAGTGCCGAAGGTTGCTGATCCATGCAATATAACTTGTAATGTATTGATTTAACTCCTTCCTGACCAGAACCGTACATGTATGGCACAGCGGGACGTGAGTTGCCGCCCTGCACCGTACATGTACGGCACGCTGATCAGAGGCGGGGGTCCGGCTGTGCCCAGGTGCCGGACCCCTGGGGAATGCGCCAGCATCGGTGAAAACACCGATGCCGGCGCATTAACCCTTCATGTGTCGCGGTCAGCGCTGACCACGGCACATGAGGTGTGCCACATGTTCAGGATGGCGAGTGGGGGGGCTTGGATGGCAGCCCGATGCCTTCCTTAGGCATCGTGGCTGCCATCTCTGCGAGCCTATGCGATCCAGCCCCTTGGATCGCACAGGAAGCAGGCTGTAAGTGTATCACTGTGAGTAATACACTTACAGCCAATGTATTACAATACAACAGTATTGTAATGCATTGTGCAGGGGATCAGACCCCCAAAAGTAAAATAAAAGTGAAAAAAAGGTGAAAAAAGTGAAAAAATAAAGATTAAAAAATAATAATAAAAGTTTTAAGTAAAAAAAAGAAAAACACAATTTTCCCCCCAAAAAAGTAAAAAAAATTGTTAAAAAAAGAAAAAAAAGAAAAAGTAGGCATATTAGGTATCGCCGCGTCCCTATCGACCGGCTCTATAAAAATATCACATAAACCATCCCGCCAGGTGAACACAGTAAAAAATAAAAACAGTGCCAAAACAGCCATTTTTTGGTCACCTTCCCCACAAAAAGTGTAATACTACGCGATCAAAAAGGCGTATTTACCCCAAAATGGTACTAATAAAATTGACATCCCGTTCCGCAAAAATGATACCCTACCTAAGACAATCGCCCAAAAAATAAAAAAAATATGGCTCTTAGAAAATGGCAACACAAAAAAAAGATTTTATTCTGTTCAAAAATAAATCTAATGTGTAAAACTTTCCAAAAATAAAAAAGTTAGACATATTTGGTATCACCACATCCATAACAACCTGCTCTATAAAAATATTACATGAGTTGGCCCCCCAGGTGAATGCTGCAAAAAATTAAAAAAACTATGCCAAAACAACCATTTTTTTCCCTCTTGCCTCACAGAAAGTGTAATAGCAGGCAATCAAACAGGCGTATTTAACCCAAAATGGTACCAATCAAACCATCATATTGTCCTGCAAAAATGATACCCTACCTGAGACAATCGCCCAAAAAATAAAAAAAATATGGCTCTCTGAAAATGGCAACAAAAATAAAGATTTTATTCTGTTCAAAAATAAATCTAATGTGTAAAACTTTCCAAAAATAAAAAAGTTAGACATATTTGATATCGCCACGTCCGTAACAACCTGCTCTATAAAAATATCACATGATTTGCCCTCTCTGGTGAATGCTGTAAAAAAAATTTAAAATAAACTATGCCAAAACAGCAATTTTTTTTCACCTTGACTCACAAAAAGTGTAATACCAAGAGATCAAAAAGTCTTATGTACCCCAAAATGGTACCAATGAAAACACCAGCTCATCCCGCAAAAAATGAGCCCCCACTTAAGACAATAACTCAAAAAAATAAAAATCAGTGGCTCCCGCAAACCATTCCATCAAAATCTGTGTTGTAAAATCCATCTGGCGCTCCTTCTGTTTTGAGTCCTGCCATGTGCCCCCACATCAGTATACCACCACATATGGGGTGTTGCCGTATTCAGGAGAAAATGGGTAACAAATTATGGGGTGCTTTTCTCTTGTTACCCATTATGAAAATAAAAAAAATTGGGGCTAAAGCAACATTTTATTGGAAGAAATGAAATTTTTCATTTTAACAGCCAAGTGTTTCCAAATTCCGTAAAACACTTACAGGGTCAAAGTGGCCAGTACCCCCTTAATATATTCGTTGAAGGGTGTAGTTTCCAAAATGGGGTCACTTTTTTAAAGGGTTTCCACTATAGGGGTACGTCAGGGTCTCTCAATTACAAAATGGTGCCTAAAAACTATTCTAGCAAAATCTGCCTCCAAAATCCATATGGCGCTCCTTTTCTTCTGACCACTGCCACAAACCCATAGAGACTTTTACCACCACGTATGGGGTATTTCTGTAAACTGCAGAATCAGAGCAATGTATATTGAGGTTTAGTTTGCTGTTAACCCTTACTGTGTTGCAAGAAAAAAATTATTAACATGAATAATCTACCAAAAAAGTAAAATTTTGAAATTTCACCTCCATTTTCCTTTAATTCTTGTGGAACATCTCAAGGGTTAACAAAGTTTGTAACAGCAGTTTTTTATAATTTGAGGGGTGTAGTTTATAAAATGGAGTCATTTATGGGTGGGTTTCATATTATATCTGAATTGGAGCTTAAAAAAATGGTTTTGGAAAATTTGGTGAAAATTTGTAAAATGGCTTCTAAACCTCTAAGCCCTCTAACGTCCTAAAAAAGTAAAATGACATTTATAAAATTATGCCAACATAAAGTAGACATATGGGGAATGTAAAAAAAAATATTTTTGGAGGTATTGCTATGTATTTTGAAAGTAGAGAAATTGAAATTTGGAAATTTGGAAATTTTTCCAAATTTTTGGTGAATTTGGTATTTTTTTATAAATAAAAATGAAATATTTTGCCAAAAATTTACTACTGTCGTGAAGCACAATATGTGACGAGAAAACTATATCAGAATGGCCTGGATAAGTAAAAGAGTTCCAAAGTTATTACCACATAAAGTGACACATGTCAGATTTGCAAAAAATGGCCTGGGCAGAAAGGTGAAAACAGGCCCGGGATTGAAGGGGTTAAAGCTTCACTCCTTCTGCACTTTGGAGTTAAGTGGGCAGTCTTAGCAGTGAATAAAAACTTCATATCCAATCTTATAGGCTGTCATATAATAAATATTTGTCCTTAAAACTATATATCAATCTGCTCAGCTCCTCTTGCAGATCAAACTGTATGCTCAATGTGACAGGTTGGTTTTAAAGGCTATAAAAACCTTTGCAACTAAGAAGGTCATTTAAGATTATTTCATATGCCAGTCTTAATAACTAGAGATGAGCGAGCACTAAAATGCTCAGGTGCTCGTTATTCGAGTCGAACTTTTCCCAATGCTCGGGTGCTCGTTTCGAGTAACGAACCCCATTGAAGTCAATGGGAGACTCGAGCATTTTTGCAGGTGACCAAGGCTCTGCCTAGAGAAGGCTGGGTGAAAACCTGGAAACATCAGAAAATGATGGAAACACCATGGGAATGGACAGGAAACAGCAGGGGCAGCATGCATGGATGCCTCTGATGCTGCCTAATCCCACCATTACTCCAAATTCTCAGGCAACAGCCTGGTGGTTACCCTCATGGCAATTGTGCTCACCCAGACAAAGAAAGGCGAGGCACATGCCCATCACATGTTAGGGAAGCACCCAACTAGGTGCAACGAAGGTCCATCACCGCCTGCAGGTGACACCACTGCTCATGCTGGCACTGCTGTGTTATCCCCCACCCCACGATACAGTCATAAGCCTGACACATCATGGTGACAGCGTAGTGACATCAACAAGTGACCAAGTTAGATTGAGGTAGCAGTCAAATGTCTGTAGGCGAGCCTCCCAAAAATTAGTTTTGGAGTGTCCGAAGTTGACCCTCCTAAAAAATTGTTTAGGAGTGTCTGTAGTTGACCCTTCTGTAAAATATTTTTTTTGTTTTCCCTACTTATTAGTTAATGTACAACCCATGGCTGGCATGGTGGGAATATATAGATTTTGTGTCACAGACGGTCCACTGCACCATAACATTTTCTTCATCATTGCCAATTACTTTTTCACCAACTGTTGTCTGGCAATGATAAAGGGGAAGGTGAATCCACTGCGGAAGAAAAGTGTTATCCTCCTACAATTCTACACTTGCTCTCAATTGAAAAGGGGATGTTCTTGCCGTGGCCTTCCTCATAGTGGCCGCTTCTGCGGACGACAGAGGTGGTGCACCTACTGACAGCCTGACCGAACACGATGGCAGACGGGGAGACACTCCCTCATGTAAAATTGTTTTGGAGTGTCTGCAGTTGACCCTCCTGTACAATATTTTTTTGTTTTCCCTGTTATAAGTTAATGTACAACCCATGGCTGGCATGGTGGGAATATATAGGGAAGCACCCAACTAGATGCAACGAAGGTCCATCACCCATGCCCATGCTGGCACTGCTCTCCTATCCCCAGCCACACGATGCAGGCATAAGCCTGACACAGCATGGCGGTGACACCAACAAGTGACCAAGTTACATGAGGTAATTTAGCCTGACGCAGCATGGCGGTGACAACAGAGTGACCGAGTTAGACTGAGGTAGCAGGAGGTGAAGCACGGATGGTAATTCGAAGGTGGAGGAGGAGGGGTTGGAGAAAGTGGCATAGTAATTCTGAGAAACCGCGAACGAGGCAGGCCCCGCAATCCTCCAAGTGGGCAGTACATGAGCGGCCCCAGGGTCAGACTCGGTCAGAGTATGTAAAATGTTCAGGGTGGCCGAACGCCTGGCTCGACGGCGGACCCGTTTCGGGTTATCGATTGTCGAAATGTTGGCTTGCATCAGGTTTAGTAT